>JABUQX010115099.1:0-35000 GCA_015478945.1 Trachelipus rathkii
ATTTCGAGACCATCCCTAATAACCACCTTTTTTCATTGTGTGCTTTCATTGTACAACAACCTTTTTTACCTCTGACGCCTTTACACATGACGTATAACTCCCACCCCCTGTTTATTCTACAATGCCGCCATCCTCTATATTCTTTTGCATCCCTACCCCTGATGATCAGTGATGCCAGCAATGAGGGAACTGCCATCTGTTGTGACAAGCCCCCCCTCGTTGACACTTCAACATTAGCAACTATTGCTTCCATTATTCTCTCTAAAAATAATCAGGTCTCTTAAACACCGTGATACCTAGTCTGCCCACATCGGGGTATTGTTTTCGACCTTGGGTACCTGATAGCTTTTGTCCAACGCCTGGAACCTTATATTATTCTTCCCTCTAAACTCATTCTCTCCCAATATCACCTCCACTCCCGCATACCCCACCATTTTCCCTCCCCCACCCGCTAGTCAACTTCCCAGATATACTTTTCATCATTGCTTACATGTCCTGACATGCCCACCACTACCCTATTACCTTTAGATATCTCCTACAATACTCATTCTTTATAATCTATATAACCTCGCACTCCGCAGTCCTTTTTTTATCGCACTAGTCGCTCCTTTGACATCTACGATTAGACACCGCGCCTCCGGGTTGGAGCTTGCCGGTGGTCGCGCCGGTCGCAGGCTACTGCCTTCCGCGACTTGCGTGACCTCTAGTAGGTCTAGGCGTTTGAGGTTGCCCCCTCAGCTAACTCTGTCTTTTAATACAGGCTCACTTTCGAATTGCAAACCCGTCGCTTCCGTTGTGGAACTTTTTTATATGTACCTTATGCAAGTTTTCAAAAGTTTCTCACCGTGCGGTCTTTCCTTAGTATTGCTTTCTTGTCTTGTTTTTGAACTACAGGTCAGTCCTACGTAGTCGGAATCTCATATCTCTCTCTCACATTTCATCTAACGTATAGTGCTTATGATGCTATCTCGTCTTTATGCTCTATCTTCTCTATCTTTAAAAATAAAAAATACATCAATGCTAGTAGCTTCTATAGCTATAGTATATACCACAATCATCACTAAAATACTGTGGTAACTAGCCATAAATATACACAAAAATACTGTGGTCAAATACTTCTATTCTCTTTCTCTATCTCCTTCTTTCTCTCGTTGATATTCTCTCTTATCTTTCTAATCATCTACAAAGTCTACGTCGATTAAGGGTTGTTCCTAGTTTTATGTCAAACCATACTTACAAACGCATTTCGCTCTTAACCTTGTATGGATAGACCATCCAAGATTTTTGGCGCAGCATTGTGGTACCTCAGGCGGTTGTGCCTGCTCTTTCTCTCTTTCCCGGTCCTGCTTCGCTTTTCCTTTTCGTTTTCCCCTACCTTTTCCCCCATACCCGCATACAGCGCTACTTCGTGGCTGTTACTGCCTTCGCTCCGGCCACTAGCTATAGGCCCACCTTTTGCCTGCGCTTTCCCCCGGTCAGACGTTGGCGCTTCGCCGTCTCCTACGCACGCAAGTAACTGCTTTTTTTTCTCGAATTTCTCCGTATTTTTATTTATATACAAATAATCTTAATCAGTTCCACTCGTGTGGAACATGCGGGACACACCCTCTGCCCAAAAATTTCGTCTCACATGAAATAAATAAATTATTCCTCTAACAAAGAACTTGGGGGTCGGTGTTTTATGATGTTTAAAAAATTCGTGTGTTTTCAGACCACTTGCATATTTATGTGCGGAGGCAGTGATTTGTAAGGTCCAGATTCATCATTCTAAATTGGGTGCTGTCTGTTGGTGCAGTCGATATACCTTTGTTAATTGCTTGACACTTTCCCGTTTGCGCCCGCCCCTGGGTTCAAATTTAGTAATCGATACACGTGGGTGTCAGGAAATGTAGGTTAACTCACACTGGCACACTAGTAGGTTTCGTGCCCCGTTTTTGTTTTTTTTTTCCCATTTACTTAGTTTGGAATTTGTTGATTGCAAGCAACTGTTTAGTATTGGTGACATTTTGTTATGATAAGGACTACACACTGGAAAAAAGTATATCTTGAAGTTGGCGTGTATCACTACTATGAATATTATGTATATATATATGATACTTTATAATCTATGTATATATATATTAATATATATTATATATATATATAGTATTTATATATAGAGTAATAGTAACATATAAGAAATATTAGTATATTATGTATATATGTATAATATAATATACTATATTGTTGAGAATCCACTTTCTTTCGGTCAGGTTCGTAACCAATGCCACCTTGACAGGAAAACTATGTAGAAGACGTGAACCCCAGTCGGAAAAGAATCAGCCTTATTGCCTTTATACCTATTAGTGAGAACTCGTGAGTGCAGAAAATGCCCCTAGAGTTCAAGGACCGGCGGACCCTGACTTTCGCAATCTCGGCGTCATTGTGGAGTTTCTCTGCATGACCGGTGGGCAACAACATACCCCCTCGACAAAACCCGCCATTTACTCTACTATGCAGCCTTTCTTTTGCCGTCTTCAAACTCATCATTTCTCTTCCCAGGCATTCCTTAACTGACTCAATCCTTTTTGCTTCGTTCCCAGAGTCGATTCCCGATCAACACTATAAACCATCCATTAACCAACGGCGACTATGCATGATAATTTCCACTGAAAAGATCTCAAGTACCTTCATTTATTCTCGTCATTTAATTGCTTTCTCACATCAACTTCTAATTGTTTCATGTCTCTTTATTCAATTTTTTCACCACTTAACACTGACCCTAAGATTGTCCTTTGAAAAAATATGTTGACTTTAGATCTATATATATTATTCCAGACTATATCTCACTATATATATTAACACTTGGTAAAAATAAACAAGACTAGACCATGTAGACCATAACTGCACTCAAAGACATTAGTCATTTACATCAACCTACGATTTAATTGCCAGCCTCCTGTCATTTCGGGCAACTTTTCTCTACTACCTCTGCATAATCCGTTACACCTTATGAACTATTCAATCATTTAATTAGTATTATCAAACTATAATACATTTAAACGTGCTCGGAGAATTGTTCCGCTGCTCCAACATACTATACTACTAAAACAAAATTTCTCACGAGGGACTGTCCTCCAACTCCAACACAACCACAACCTTACTCTTGTCTGCGTTCTTTGAAGCCCCTCCTTTTACAGCACTACGCCAATTCTTCTAAACCAGATTTCTCAGACTCTTTTAGATTCAACCACACAACCAAGATATCCTCATATACATAGGATAGAGCAGCAAACCACATTCTTCATTCTCCATCCGATTTCTAACACCATTTTCCTTGCCACCACTCTAATTATCTTTATAAGCACAAAATACCACTATCCAAAAATTAGAACATCAAAATTAAAAAATAGAGACTAAAAATTTACCTATGCCTTCAAGCTACGCGAAGTGATTAAAGTATTAACAATACAGTTTCTCCAAAACAAAACTTTCTTGTTGAAGATTTTTTTTGTGACTGACTCCTTGTTAATATATCATCTATATAACAATATTAAGACTATATAATAATAGGTATTGATAGTAAGTTACGCTTTATACCTGTAGTAATTAAATATGCTACGTACTATATAGATACTGTGTGATATAGTATAATTATATAATGTATATTACTTCAGAACAAGTATAATGAAGCACATTGTATTAATGTTAGCATTATTAATAATCAATGTTAACTAACAATATTATATATCAAATTGTTGTCCAAGGTAGGTAAATATATATATAGCTCAAAATAATATTCATCATGGCGAAATAATACCTACCGTGTCATTACACGTACACTAATCATTGTAATATAATTATTAATAATAAACATATAAAAACAATCTCTATAATATATATATCTATACATATTCAATTTTTTTGGGTTAATTTGTATATCGATTTCCTGTGGGATTTATACGGTAATATTTAAATTTATTACATCAGTATAATCTATATTCACATCATACTACTATATTTCTATCTTATCTAATATATTAAGGTATATATTGGTTCTATGTAATATATTTTAATTATAATGTATTATATATATATTAATATTATACTATAATAATACAAGTAGCTACATATCAAAATTAAATAATAAACAGTGTTTGGTTCGGCAGTGTCTCGATTAAACGTTAAACAATGCCTGTTCAAGTTACAATAGATTTAAATAATAATTTCTGGTTCATGAAGTTTTTTCTTTCATATTTTTCTTAAGAGGTGTGAAAGCGTCTTTTTATTTTCACAATACATGTTATTTATTATGAGACTTTATATCAAAAGAATAATTGTATCTGTGGATTTCGCATGAAATATTATGGATTAAACATACGCATTCACGGACAATACTTTAATGCTAACAGATCTTCCATTTAAAGTATATTAGTAACATGATAATGGTTATGTGTTAAGTATAACAGAATGTGTGGGTCTATTTAAAAACTTGATATAACATATATCATATTTACTATTTATCAGTAATTATTAAGAAAGACTTCATAAGCATACGCTTATAACGTTGCGATGATAATAATATATCAGGTAAATTGTGGCAATTTATTAATCAACGATAATATGTGGAGGAGTTGTTTCCAGGCATGGCGCGTGTGATACGTAGATATAATTATTTCAGATTTGACTCAGACTATCCCGATCCGAACTGACATGATTATCTTATTATTAGTATAAAACATTTGGATTTCGACACTTCCGTTGACATAACCGACTCCACTTAACAAGAATATTTAGATCAGAGAGCTATAATGACTATCATCTTAGACTCAAGTGATCAAATATTCGACTCCGATACCGCTATCTCATGGAGAGTACAATATTCAAGAATAATATAATTCGACACTCTGATCAGCTTAGTGTCTTCAAGGGTTGTTCTTTTTTTGTTTAAACGTATTTTTGATATATTCGCTTTGCTTTTGAGCATAACATTAATCACTTATTTCCATGAATAATTCATGCTATTAATACTATTGCGGTAAAGGTATGTTGCATCATTAGGGAATCACCAAGATGGTAGGGGAAGGAGCAATGTTAGAGTTGCTATTTATTTGCAAGTTTTCAGAAAAACCGAACAAATGAAGATATACTTGATAGCAGATTAGATTTGCATTTTTTTTCTTAAACGGCAAATTTGGAATATCCAGTTTAATACTTTCAGTTCTCAAGTGTATTAAAAAGTTTTAAATCATGATACTTAAGTTGTATATAGCATATATATAATATAATATAATAATATTATTATATAATATAATATATTATATATATATAAGTACATACTAATTACGCTTAATATATATTATATATAATATATATATATATATATATATATTATATTATTATATACGCGATATATATATTTATTGGTTTAATATTATTAGCGGAGTGGAAGGCAGGGGATGGTGTTTATGTCTGCTTGGTTTATTAATTTGGTATATGGATGGGTTATGAAATAATTAGAGATGAAGGCGGGCAGACAATGGTGTTAGAATGATGGAGCAATGGAGGTGATGAGGGTGCCTTACTATTGTTGACGGATGATTTGGTTTGTGTTGTTATCTGAAGAGTTTGAGATGATTTGTAGTAGAGTGATTTTTCAGGGTGTGTAAAGGAGGGCCTTGAAAGTGAAACGTAGATAAGAATAACGGTTTGGTTATCGAGTAAAGACAGTCTGCGTGGAAGTTAATGTTAGATGGTGAACAGCTGGAACAAGTGTCGAGTTTATATATTTAGTATATCTTGGGTGAAAAGGGAACGGATGATGCGAGTGTAGTAAGAGTTTGTGAATAGGGCAAGGAGAGCAGCTGGTGCAATAAATAAGTTGGTGGAATGTGATAGGACTAAGTCTTTGAGTGCGCTAGGGTCTAACTATGTCATGAGGGTATGTTGTTACATGTGGTTAAAATATGTGTGAAGGACATATGTCTGAAATAAGAGGTTAGTCTTAAGTTTCTGTGTTCAGGTGGACAATCTTAAGGGCGTGTTGGTATGTGAGAATTGATAAAATTGGGGGGGGGGGGCTGGGGGGGGTTGGAGGAATAAACGTATTAGAGAGTTGTGTGGTGTGAGAAGGGCGTAAATGAAAATGAAGAAATGAAAAGTACGTTGAGATGGTTGGTCGTGTGGAAAGGATAAATGATAGTTGGTTGGTTAAGCGGATGTATTTTTTTGTGTGTTGTGGGAATCGACCGGGTGGGAGACGAAGAAAAAGTGATTGAGTCAGTAAGCGAATGTCTGCGGAGAGAAATGTGAGTGTTGGCAGAGGCGAGAAGAAAGGTGCTGATAGGCGAGAATGGCGGGGTTTTTGTGAGGGGATATGGTTGTGGTCAACCCTGGGCCAAGAGGATGAACCCTATACTGAGATATGCCACTAGGTGAGGGTCGCCGCGGTCCTTGAGCTCTAGGGTAGGAATTTTTGACTGCGTACGAGTTTTCACTAAGTAGGTATATAGAAGTGGGGCGAGATAAGGCTTGGTTACTTTCTTTTCAACTTGTTTCATATTCTTCTACTAATTGAAATGATGAAATGCTTAAACTAACTTGGATTTTTTTTTTGATAGATTTGTTTTTTGTTTTTTTTTTTTTTTTTTTTTTTTTAAATAATTAACACACGAACAGTTCACACTGTTATATTACATTTCTTTAGGAATCTTATTAGCTGCGATATTAAATAATTTAACAAAAAATTTGCCATATTGAAGTATGTGAAGAATTTACAAGAGCTAGGCCGACTTGCTCATGCATAAAAATGATCAAAATAGAACAAATACGATTGGGAATGAGCTCAGCCACTGATTCTCTTTCAACCAATATATCCAATTCCGAATTCAGAAATAGTTCTTTCATATTCAGAATCACTAAGCTTAAGTAATTAGGAATGAACGGATCATATGTAGATAAATTCAGAAAAGTTAGAGCATTCAATTACAAGTAATGGATGGTTTTGGATGATCCGCTAAAAACAGTGTATCCAGAGAAGACTAGGTAAGGAGTGATTAAAACGTGGTTAACGTCCCCCCCCCCCCCCCCAGCCCCCCACGCGCCGTACACCCAAGCACAGAAATAATGAATAGCATGCACCCCGTCCAGGAATGATGACAGAGTTACTGAGACTTACAAAAAAGAGTTTACAGAAAGACTTTAGAATAGCTAAGTATACAGAACACGGCCGTGTTTTTAAATATTCATTACTAAACCTTAGATTCTAAAGTCTGGTCAATTTTCAGTTTCTGGCAAATAAAAAGTAATCTTTAAACAAATTTTTTTAAGAAATATAATAACGCCTTTCAAACACACAATCACATCAGCTTTAAACCCCTTGGAATATATACCAATTAGGATCCATGGAATTAGATTATCTTGTTTAGTATGTTGGATTAACACGGTCAGAGGAATTGAGTTTGCTTCTCCATTGTTTATGCATCGGAATAAAGATTATAATTAGATAAAAAAAAACACATTTTTCGTGAGGACTTGATTGCTACTAAATAAAATTAACATGTTGCGCCGGTAGTTCTTGTATTTCTGGTTTAATTGTCTTGTAATTGACACATCGAAGGAAATGAACTAGACTCCACTTGGGTTCTGCGACTCACTTCGTTGAATAAACAAAACATAAATAACAATCAGAAGTAAAAAGCATGACTGGTTCTGCTATTAGTGAAAAACTTAATTGTTAAGAAGAAAGCAGGAATAGAATTGGAAGTTGTCGAATTGAATCTGAGACCGATAAAACATGTGACGCGGTTACGGCAGTAATCTTTGTTGGTAATATTTAATTACGGTCAAATAATATAAAAATAGATTTACAAAACGCGAAACAGTTAGAACCAAACGACCGGTCTAAAAATAGAAAAACGCAAGAATTGCAATCCTTGAAATTGCACAATAGAATCCCCAGAAGCAAGGGCTCTAGTTCTGAAGCAAGCAAAATGATAACTGACCACAGTAAAAATCAATAAACTACCAAAAAGTTTCATTTTATTTTTAGGCTCAAGCATAAAATAGCAAAACACAGGCGGCAAGCAGATATTACTTTTTTTTCCCGGTGACTTCTTCATCTATACTCACTTTATACATCATATACTTATAGCTTATCATCTTATCTCTATAATATAATATAATTAATATACTATATAATTAATATAATTAATATATATATATATATATAATATTATATAATATATATATATAATAATATATATACTGTATATATATATATGAGATATATATACTAATTATATAATTAATGAGTTAACAAAATTTGCCAAGGAAACAAATCATATAAGTTCTTTTCTCAAAACAACGCATTTTTATTAATTATTAAATAATAATAATAATATCAATAATATAATCAATAATAATAATAATATTAATAATAATAATAATAATTAATAATAATAATGATAATAATAATAATAATAAATATAATAATATATAAGAATTAATAATAATAATACTAATATAATGTAATATGAATAATAATAATAATAATACTAATAAATAACTATAATAATATAATAATATAAGATATAATATATAAATTTCCCCGACTCCGCGACTCGGACTGCGACTCCGACACGTACGACTCACTTGCAGCCAGAATTTTTCGATCCGCTTCCGATCGATCGTCGACTCTGGAAATTGCAGACTGCCATGACTCGGCACCAGCACTCGACTCCGACTCCGCGAGCGCGCTGGTTGTTTTCAATACAACTTTCAAATACACTGATTAGTTTGTTTTTGTTTAAATATATGATTTATTTTGATTGCATAAATTTTTTTATTCTTAAAAATTAAATAAATTAAAAACTGGTTGCCAAGAAAAATGATAATACTAAAAAGACTCCTGTTTTCGGTTATATGGAGGATGTATATATACTATATATATATGATATGATATAATAGTATTATATATTATATATAATAATATATATATATATGTATTATAGTAATGTAAAAAACATTTATAATATAATAAGTATATATATATATTAATAATAAAATATATATAATAATAGTACCATATATGATATATAAATTAGGTCAAGAATTTTATCGTTTTCGGTTCAGGCTAACTATATATTTTTTTGTTTATAGCGTTCCGTTGTTCCCTGGGTTATCTTGTTGGGTCGATTAAATGCGAAAGAAATACGATGCATTTGCTTAAGTACAGTGAGATCTAGAGAACATTACATCAGAGAATCGATACTTTATGGTAATGATCGGATCACCAAAGTTATTACTGAATAATATTAGTATTAGTAATTATATAAGTCTATATATACTTTGATTATAATAATAATGTATTTAACAGTATATAGTATATATAATAATAATATAGGTCTACTGATTAATATATATGATACTACTATCATATATATGATCATGAATATATAATAATATGAATTGTATATATATATAGTAATATAATATATACCTAATAAGTAAAATAACAATGTCAAAATAGTGTTACTTGGAGCTGTTATAGAGATCTATGATAGTAGTTGTGAATTGCGAATAATAATGTTACAAGAAGGTATGCATTTTTGGGAGTATTCTTGTTTTTGGGGGTATATCACTAACGATTACACAAGGGGTAATCACCGCATGCCGATGTCAGGAGTCAAGAGGTCTTCGCCTTTCGGTGACTCAAACGGGGGGACTAATCCCCCCTCCGGGATGGTCTCCGGAACCCGCTCTTTGCTCTTTGGGTGTCGCGGGGGTTACCCCGCCCCTCCCGGGGATATGCAAACGTCTCCCTCTGTCCCAAATCGGCTCGAAGCCCCATTAAAAAGGGTAAATCTCTTTTTGTGCGAAGCTCGTTGAATACATGTGCCGTAAAAAGTAGCCTAAAAACTTTACTGAATACTCACTGTGCTCGTTAAAATCTAGCCCTAACTTATTACTTAGAATAAGATCTGTTTTTAGTAGCTTCGGAAATAATATATATACTATTATAGTAATATAATTATATTAATTATAGTAATTATATATTTATCTAATTATATATATTAATATATATTATAACATTAGTTTATATATATATATACCTTCAGCGGAAAAAGTTAACCAGTCTACAAATAGATATACTCTATTGGACTAAAAATCAAACGTACATTGATCGCTTGTTGCTACTGATGTACTTCTTTGTAACAAATAAACATAAATGCTAAAAAAAATTGTGAAACTCCAATCGTTTTTGGCATATATCAAAGCAATCACTTTACATTCAAATTCTAAAAAACATTTAACGACCCTGACAAGTCCACTTACACACGCGAATATAAAGTTTGAACATATGAATCGATGTTTTCATTGTTTAACAGTGATGCCACTCAAATAAATCAGCAGCACTTAGATTATTATTAAAAGAAAAAAAGCTCAGATGCCTTCAAATATTCTGCTGAAAAAATGAAAAATAAAGAACACGCGTTTAGTAAAATAATTTTGCACTAAAGTATGTACTTGAATGCATCTGATGTATTGCAGAATGCACGCAAATTGGCAACACTGGTTTTTGATATTTTTTATCCAATATCTATTACAAATAGATCGATTCATACAACTCATCGAATTTAAGTAATTCATAATAATGTATGCGTTAAATTCCCTATAAATCTACGAGTGGACCTTGGTTTATGTGCTTTTGCCTGGCAGGCGAAGTATTAAGCCTATATATTATATATATACATATTAATATAGCTAATATTTTATATATAATATTATATATATGGTATTATATATATATATATATAGAGTATAGCTATATTTTTTAATACTATACTATTATTATTATTATATTATAGTTGTTTGTGGAATAAAAAATAAATGATAAATAGACCTTTGATTTTAGAAACTTTAAACATTAATTTAAAAACATAAATGATTTCGAGAGTAACAACGTAAATTTGGCAGGGAACATGACATATATAGGAAGGGGGAAGTACCAGAGGTACTTGCTGAATGTGGAGCGAAGCGCACCCTAGAAAAATCCCCCTTTCCCCGTCTGCTATGAATTCAGAGAATGACGGTCGCTTATACGAAGGATATTTTGTCTTAAAATCCACCAGCCGACCAACCCGAAATCCTATTTCCTGCGACTGACTCACAGGAGTTATTCTAATCGATTATAAAAGCTATTTTTGAAGTTGATGGTAATTTAACTTCCGATTATTGAGTTGTTTTTAATATTTTGAATTTTTAAACCCAATGTTCCATTAGAATTAATTATTAACATCATTTCCTAACAAACTTGTTAAAAAAACCATTTCTCAAACATAAAAGGTCCAACAATAATATTCATCTTATTATAATTTAAAAATTACAATTATTCTTATATATTAAATTTGAAAATAATCCTGATAAATAAATCGTGTTCAGTTGTGTTCTTTCATTTAGTTAATGTATTGTATTCTGTTCTGTTTCCTAAATCTAGTTAGTAGTAGTAGTAGTAGTACGTCAGTAGTAGTAGTAGTAGTTAGTAGTAGTAGTAGTAGTAGTAATCAACTTTTTTTTAAAGGAAGATTACTTGCCAGAGAAACGTTTCCCAAATGGTCAATTGATACGTGTATAATTTAACATCAGGATCAGAAGCGAAGAAATTTGCCACCGTATCATGACATGACTTAAACATTCTGTCAGAATACATCTATAAAAACATTATTATTATTATTATTATTATTATTATTATTATTATTATTATTATTATTATTATTATTATTATTATTATTATTATCATTATTATTATTATTATTATTATTATTATTATTATTATTCTTATTAATTATTTTATTATTTATTAGTTATTAGTTTATTATATATTATATATGTAATGTATTGATTTATCATTATTATTATTTATTAATTATTATTAGTTATTATTATTTATTATTATCATGCCCTAATTTAATCATCTCATCTACTTTACATCTCCTTCTATATATATATATATACTATTATAACTAATATATAATAGATAATAAATTCATATTATATAAAATAATCTATATATATAATAAATAAATATATGTATTAAATATACAGTGTTCACTTCCTATATCAAAAGGTATTTTAGGATATATAATATTACTTTACAATACAAAAATTATATATAGGACGCAGAAGCGAAGAAAAGAGGAGAAGAGAGATGAGAGTGATAGCCGAGAATGAGAAGAGAGAGGTGGGCTTTCGTCTATTGATGTGACGCTTTCCATAAAGCATTAAGATTGTAATTGTTCTCTCGAAGACCGAAGTTTGATCTCGGACAGGCTAACCTGAAACGAAAATATTGTACGTCGAATAGAAAATCTTTTTAGTAATTTATATTTGACAGTTACGGCAAACGTGGCAATATAACCACTATCTCACTACCACACATCACTAAAAATAGCCATACACATAACAAAATCTATTATAACATACAACAAAACTTCTAATTATAACACAAAAGTCACACTTTTTCTTGCTTTACTAGAATAAGAGGGTTCTACTCATTTGGGATGCGAAAACCATCTTTCACGAGTGATAGAATTTCTCAAATGCAGATGCGCACACGAAAAGGAGTTGCTATCGAGCCTGGAGAGTAGTTTTTACAAGTACGAAGGAAGTCGAAGGGACACAACTAATTTCCCCTGACCAAAACTCTACTGTGGTAGATATGAATCCCCAGATTCATGAGATGAGGTTGGGTGCATATTAACTAGCTAAACTAGCTATCTATTTCTCTCTCTCTCTCTCTCTCTCATCTCTCTCTCTCTCTCTCTCTCATCTATCTCTCTCTCTCGTCTCTCTCTCTCTCTCTCTCTCTCTGCTCTCTCTCTCCTCTCGTCTCTCTATCTGCTCGCTCTCTCTCTCTATATTATATATATATATATATATATATCAATATATTTACTATATATATATATATATATATATATATACTATATATATTATATAATATTATATATTATACTATATATAATTTAATATATATATATTATATATAATATATATATATATCCTCAGGGGGTGTATTGATTTCTTCCTAAGGTGCTATGTGCTTGCTGAACAACCTGGAACATGGCATAGTGACAAGAGCCAATACTAGGGGGACTTTGTGCTTACTTATGGCCCTACCACTAGTATGTACATTTGTCGCATATGAAATCTTCCATTCTTCTCTTTCTCCCCTCATTGTTTAATTTAATTATCTATATCTTTCAATTCTCTTCCTCCACCGTAGTTTCTATCTAATTTATTTTTTTGAACTCCCTTCTCCCCAGTCCCTTTACGTACTTTGTACGTACTTTTCATCTCTGAAAGAGGTTGTTCCTAGTTTCCTATCACAACCCCTTGGTCTTTCCAGTGCCTCTTCCCACATGGGTCTTCAGCCCACTTCACTTCACCGTGTGTGAGGGTATAGGATAAAAACCGGTCCTTTTCGCCTTTGACCAGGCCACTAATTGCAGGGGACTCGAACCTTGTCTAACCAGTGAGGATGCTGTCCTGCACTTTCGTGTATATTCTTGGGCTCCACGTGAAGTTATTTGGGTTCCGTATGGTTCACGGGTGAGAGGTCGACGTGGAGTTCCGGGAGAATTTTCCGAGGCCATATCCACATGACTCGTACTCTAATTGCGTGGTGTGGTCGATGGAAGTTGGGTGCGCGATGGTCTGCTGTGTCTCGTGTGGTCTATTTGTGGGAGAGGAATAGGACTTGACCACTTTCGCGCTTATGAAATGATAACGTCTTTCAGACTTTCCCTGTTATTTTGCGCGCGGCTTTGTATGTTTAATTATGTTTGGTTAGGTTAACTTGGTCGGTTTAATTGCGAGAAGACAATCGTGTGTGTTTAGGTTGTTTCGATTAGAAGTTGGCTATTCATGATGATATGTTAAATACATTCAGTAATGATTTAGGAGTGAGGGTGGGACGGCATCGGGGAGAGATTTAGACATTCGTGTGGGATTCTACACACATTCTGAGACCCGGACACGCGCGACATGTCAGAGGCGGCATTACGTCGTGGGATCTTGGTGAAGTGGATCGGGAGTATTATGCTTATGAATTAAGGGTCAGATAGTGTACGGAAGTCAATGAGTCGATTGTCAGCTCATGGGACTGATATAGTGCGTGTGAGAGTGTAGGCTCATAGTGGTTAGGACGTCGTATGACCCTAGGCACATGTCAGTCGATAAGCTTTCGAGGTGATATGGTGAACTGCTAGTAAGTGTGTTTGGCAACGCCTCGGACATCCCAAGAGTCCAAATGGTTGAGAAACCCCGAAAAGGTGCCCCTCGTCCTAGTCGTTCTCATTTGTTTACTCCATATGCTGCTTCCTCTCAGGGACTGACAGATGATCAACATTCCGATGTGATTGACTTATTGGATCCACCACCTCTAAAGCTCTGACTAAGCAAAGAATCATCATTCTTAGCTATGCACTTGAAAAAGCTTTAGGAGTTGAAGACCCTATAGTCAAGTTAATGAGAAACAGGTCCCTTTTCGTTCAAGCTACTACCCAGAATCAAAGTTCCATCTTGTCATCCTTAACGTCTCTCGGAGGCATCCCTCTTATTTCCACTCCTAATGAAATAAGAAACGCATCCTAAGGCACTATTTATTCTTTAGAAAAGAAAAACGAAGATATTGCTGTCATTCTAAGAAATCTCCAGTAGAAACGATTTCCCGTTATAAACGTTTACAAATGTGGGACTCGCCTGACACTCCAAATCTTCGTTTAATGCTGACTTTTAAAACCCATTTTCTACCTACAAAGGTGAAAATGGAGTTTACAAGCTAATGTGTTCTTACTTTTATTCCCCCACCCAGACGTTGCTTTAAATTCGCAATTTGGTAATCCCGATAAAAAAAACTTAGGGGACCAGCATTTCACATCCCCTGCGAAAACACACCACACTGCAAAAAATGTGGAGGACTTCACAGTGCTTCTTCCTTAAAATGCAGGAGATACGCCATACACCAGCTCAAAGACATATATCCTACAAGACCAAGACAATAGGCAATAATACGCTATAATTTCAGCAAGCCCTTTCCTCCTCCACGGGTTAACCCGCCGATACAACTCCATGCAAGTAAAACTCTTCCCCCCATTCCCATTGCTTATATTACAGACTTTTCAAATAGTCCAAAACAGTCCTCGATCCAATCTCCTGCTCAAAATGCCGTCAACAATTCTATCCCGGGTGGTAGTTTTCAACTAACCAACAATGAAACTAAGTTAGTTCATTCACCACAAAGCTTGGAGAGCATTTCCTGCCAAGACACTCTGCCCCATACCCTCCCGCTGAGTTTGCCAAACTCACGTAAGAGAAATGATTCTATATCTCCGAATCCGTCTTCCACTATCACTCAAATTCCTGAAAAAGATACCTATAAACAGAAGCAAAAGATTAAGCACTAAGCTAAAGATTATTCGCTAAAATACAAAACATCCTAATTTTTAAAGCAAAACACACCGACCCCAGATGTAAAAATTGCAACTCAGAAGAGACCTCGTCATAAGTCTACTCCTGAGACAAAAGTAATGACATCAATAGATTGTACTTAAACAATCACCTCTATAGAGCAACCCACCAACCAACCCTCTGATAGTTCGCAGGATTATTCCAACACTTCCGAATCCTCCTATAACTCTTCCCCTGAATTTCCTACCACAGAACTCCCTAAAGAATTCTACACCTCAGTTGATGAAACGGATTATAGTTCCCAAATGGAGCCTGATGTGACGACCTACACTCTTTCTAATGCTTCCTGCGCTTCCAAAAGAGATGAATGGAAAACCGTTTAAAGCAAACACTGCAATCGCTCCAAGTTTTCTGCATCTGTTGGCGACATGAAAGGGGACCCAGATGTCTCCCATCTTAACTCAAACAGTCCAATTTTCCAAAATCACCCACCTGATGGCCAATTGACAAGATCTACTGCATTAGACTTTTGTAACCCAACAGATCTCATATTGGATCCCAATATCGCAATTTCAACTCCTTTACAAAAAGGTGACATTTTTCCGGTGATATCTTCTTACACTGTCTCAATGGAAACAATCGAATATTCTCAACACATTTCTGAATCGGCTTGCTTGGCTGATGCTGATATCGATCCAATTCCTAAACATGAACATTTTGGTGTATCTTCCTACGATCAACTAAGTCCACACAATAACATATACTTGGTTGAACTCAACTTACTTCACATTCCTGGCGAAGCATCTCTAAATACTACAGAAAACTCCCCCACAAAACTGGTCGTACAACCTATATCTCTGTTGTACGACAATTCTTTACTATCAGGATTTGTTGCTCCTCCTCGTTGGGACTCATGTTTCAGCCTCTCCCCATCTGTATTCACTTCCAACATCACCCCTAAGTACACAAAGCAATTGTCTCAAAAAGACCATCCTTTTAATATTCATGAAAACACAGCATGGCCACCTTTTTTCAGTGGAATTGTCGTGGCTACTACTGTAATTTTGAAGAACTTGTTCAAATAATAAACATACGTACACCAAAGTAGATATGTTTGCAGGAACTTCAAATATGCTATCACGTCTTCTTCCATCCGTCGGAAAATAAATAGTCACTAACCTCTATAGAAAGAAGTGACAATGATAGGGCCATAGGGGAGACGCAGGAATACTCATTCTTATATTTATCCCCTATTTTCAAGTCTCTCTTCGAACTAGACTTCATGCTGTGATAGCAGAAGTCCATCTGTCCACCGACCTCAT
The DNA here is from genome assembly GCA_015478945.1 of Trachelipus rathkii. NCBI lineage: Eukaryota > Metazoa > Arthropoda > Malacostraca > Isopoda > Trachelipodidae > Trachelipus > Trachelipus rathkii. The sequence goes on from JABUQX010115099.1 coordinate 16,773, forward strand.
CGTCTGTTCGATCTACTTGGCTCCGAGTTGTGAGTTTACTAAGGCCGACTTAGCCGACAGCTTTAAGCAGCTCCCCACTTCGGTTATTATACTGGGAGACTTCAACCTTCGCCACCCCTTATGAGGCGGCAACTCTGTCTCCTCGTCTAAATCTAGGATCCTTATTGATCTCTTAAAACCCTTTCCCTGGGATGCCTTAACACAGGACCCCCCACATATGTACGTTTAGATACACACTCTTCTTCCTGTACAGATATTCTCTTTTGCTCCCATTCTCTTATAGATCGCTTCACCTGGTCCTGCTTTGATTACTTATACTGCAGTGACCAATTGACCATTACCCAAAAGCCTTGAATAAACTTGCACCGAGACCAATTTTAAAACCCAATTTCCGCTAGTGTTATGATCGAGAGGAGTGGGCTCCTTTTCATCAGGCCACAGCTATCCCACTTTCTCCCTTCAATAACCGGTTTCTGACCATTGAAGCTGCCTTTAATTTCTTTCAGCAAGAAACAAATCCACAGGCAATACAAACGGACCTGCACCACTCCAAACATGATTATTTTTAAAGCAGCTGCGGCGAGATCTCATCGAATTAATCGCCAAACACGTAAACAATACTTTCAAACTTATACTTCGACTGGTATCTCTACAGCTCCCATTTCTTCAGTGTGGAAAATTGCACATAAAATTTCTCGGCGCTCCAACAACTCTCCATTGATTGTCCTCCTTTATGGGCCTGATATAACTAATGCAATATCTGCTCCTGCAGCTTTTGTAGATGCATTAGGTTATAGCTTTGCTAGCCACTCAAGCTCTCCTGCTATTTTGAAGCCTTTCAAAAATTGAGAATTAACACTGCAACACCAGACGTTTCAACAGCGAAAGGGGAAGATCGTACCTATAACCGTTTTTTTTATACTTTCAGATTGTCAAACTGCACTGGTGAATAGCAAAGATGGTGCCCCTAGCCCAGATATAATTTCGTACATAATACTTCGTCAAATTCCCCCCTCTGCATCAGCGGTCTTGCTTGATCTGTATAACAGAATCTGGATCGAATCCTCTTTCCCATCTGTTTGGACTACAGCTTTTGTAACCCCTAGTCCCTAACCCTGGAAAGATCCGAAGTTGACGGACAACCAAAGATCAATTTGGCTGACCTGTCATACTTGCAACTTAATGAAGACAACAGTTTCAGGCAGCTTTCTCCCTGTTCTGGAGAGTCGCCAGGCTTTTAAAACTTCCAGTTTGGTTTCTGCAAAAAAAATATTTTGACTGCAGATCCATTGTTAGGACTGGACCATAACATCCGGGAAGCCTTCTCAACTGATAGGATGGTTCTTGATGTCTTTTTTGACTTTGAGAACTGGAGTTTCCAAATTTCACTCGTTCGGTTTCCTAGGACAGCTCCCTCTTTTTATTGGATGCCATCTGTCGGACAGTTCCATCAAGGTTTGGTGCTCTTCTGTTCTATCGCTCCACTTTATTCTTGATGAAGGCAGTATTCTAAATGTATTATATTTGCTCTCGGATTCAATGACATCGTTACTTCTATCCCAGCCAAGGTAAATTATTTTCTTTATCTTGATGGCCTGGCGTTATGTATTTCCTGTGCCAGGCTACTATTTCTTGAACGGCAACTCCAACTAGCTATTGAGAATATTTCACAATGGGGTAACACCCATGGCTTCCATTTCTAACTCACCAAAACTTCAGTAGTACTATTTAGGAAAAAAGGGAGTCGAAGAACCTGCCACCTTCTTCCCGCGAATCTAACCCTATATGGTTCACCCATTCCTGTAACTTCACAAGTCAAATTTCTAGGCCACATTTTAGATGACTACCTAACATGTGCACCGTACATTAAACTCCTGAAAACAATTGTCATAGCCTGCTTGACCTATTACGTCATCTCACCTCAAAATTTTGGGGTGCTGCTCCCAAATCCCTTTTCCGTCTCCATCCATATCGCCATAATCCGATCGAAGTTGCGTACTATATGGTCAGGCTTTTCCAACTCTTCTACATCTGTTAGATCCCATTCAAAATGAGGCGATCCATATCTCCACAAGAGCCTTCGATCGTCCCCCTGGGTGAGCCTTGAAGTTGAATTCAATGTGATGCCACTCTCTCTTTAAAGGGAGTACATCATGTGCACAAGCTATCTTAGCTTTCAAACCCCAGTACCATCTGCGCTGTCACCGATTCTGCGAGAGATTCCTCAGAACCCTCTTTAATAACCATTTGCAAATATAGTTTGTTACATCCTCCTCCTTGGCTTTTCCCTGATCCCACTATCTGCCTGGTCCTGACCCCTATCTCCAAATCCAACCACCCCGCTGCATTAATAAAGGCATTATTCTTGTCTCATTCCAAAGTTCACGGTGAATTTACTCCAGTGTTTACTGACGGCTCTAAAACAGGGGACAGTGTGGGTGCGTCTTTTATTTTTCCTGACCGCAAACTCTCCCACACCCTCCCCTCATGTTTCAATTTTTACGGCAGGATTAATGGGTCTAATGATTACCCTCTCTCGAATTTTATTCCTTAACCAAGACCAATCTTATGTCATTTAATCAGATTCGCTCAGTACCCTCCAAGCGCTTAAAGCCCCCTATTCTAAAAACATAATGGTATCCGTTGTACAACAATTTCTTCGGCTGCTCCACTCTCGCAAGATACGAATTACACTATGTTGGACTCCCTTTTCACTTAGGGGTGACTGGCAACGAAATCGCTGACAGAGAGGCCAAATGGCCGCCTCCAATTTGCGTAGCTGTTCTAGGTACCTCTTGGATGTCATTCGACAAGGTTGCCTCCCAGCAACTGATAACTATCCTGCTCTCCTACAAGGCTTTCGGTATTACTGGCAGGAGTGCTGGGCAAATGATCAGCGAAGGGCGAAACTTAGAAATATAAAGCCGAAAACTGGTGAGTGATCTTCCTCTCGTCGACGAAATCGTTTGCACGAGGTAATCCTTGCACGCCTCCGCATTGATCATACTAACATCACTCACAGCCACTACATGTTAAGGATCTTCCTCACATCTACAAATTTTACCATCACCATACCCGGCAATCTATTCACAATATCTTCATTGATTGTCCTCAACTGGACCCTATTCCCCGTCGTCATTTTCCCACTCTTTGGTCCATGATATCTTCTAAAAGGCTATCCCATATATTGTCTGAATCCTCCGACTTCAATAGTAACTATTTTCTCTTAGCTTCAGAAACTGAGTATTCTTCACAATATATAATTTTATGATGTAATATAAGGACAATATATATTGTAAGCACACCTTTTTATTAATCGTTTTATTTACCTTTTAGATGCAGCCCCAGGTAACCTCGTCTCCTACGAGGTGACACCACCACCTATAAGTGTACCAAGTTTCAAGGAGGGTACGACCTTTCTAACCCCCTAAAAAGATCTTAAAACTTTAAGGGCTTGCAGCCCCATGTAACCTCGTCTACGACGAGGTAACATTACCAACTATAAGTGTACCAAATTTAAAGAGGATACGGTCCATCTAACAACCCCTAAAGGGGGAGGCTTAAAATTATAATTTTAAAAGGGGATGGCACCTCTCAAGGATGACGCATGAGTACGTAACCTCGTCTATGATGAAGTTCCATATTAATATTAATAGTAGAGTGAGGCAGGAAGGTGTTATGTCTCCTTGACTATTTAATTTGCATATGGATGAGCTTATGAAAGAATTAGAAGTAGGGGTGCAGGAGAAAGTGTTAGCCTGATGGAGAATGGAAGAGAGTGGAGGGTGCCATGCTTATTGTATGCGAATAATTTTATTTTGGTGGTGAATCTGAAGAAAGTTTGAGAGGATTGTAAAGGGGTTTGGCTGGGTATAAAAGGAGGGGTTTGAAAGCAAATGTTGATAAGTGTTAGGTTATAGTAGTGAGTGAGGAGAGTCCGCGGTGTGAAGTCATGCTAAATGGTGAGCAAGTAGAACAAGTATCTGAATTTAAATATTTAGGATATATGTTAGATGAAAAGGGAACGGATGATGCAGAGTGTAGTAGAAGAGTTGTAATAATAGGAAGGTGGCTGGTGCAATTAAATCCTTGGTGGATGTAAAGGGACTAAGTCTTGAGTGCGCTATGGTTTTGCAAAATTGCATGTTGTTACCTGTATTAATGTATAGTAGTGAATCTATGGTCTGGAACAAGGGGTATAGATCTAAGGTACAATGCGTTCAGATGAACAATCTTAAGAGGGTGTTATGTGTGAGAAGAATTGATAAAATGAGGAATGAACGCATTAGGGAGTTATGTGATGTAAAGAAAGGAGTAAATGAGAGAATAAACGAGTATACATTGAGATGGTTTGGTTATATGGAAAGGATGGAGGATAGTTGGTTGGTTAAGTGAATGTATAATGGTGAGTGTGCTGGAAATCGACTGGCTGGAAGACTGAAGAAAAAGTGGATTAAGTCAGTAAAGGAATTACTGAAGGAGAGGAATGTACGTTTGGCAGGGGCGAGAAGATAGGTAGATAATAGGAGTGAATGGCGGAATTTTGTTAGTCAAGAGGACTAGTCGCAATCTCGTGAAACCCTAAGGTGGATTTTAGAGATAACGGTAAGAGGTGGCTTTCTTTTCGACTTGCGTCATGTTCTTCTTCTTCTACTACTTTTCTGTTCCTGTGTATGATACGCACCTCACCCTCAATCTGGGGAAAGGAGGTAGATGATTATATATATATATATATATATATATATATATATATATTATATATATATAATATATATATGAATATATATATATATATATATATATATATATATACATACATATATATATATATATAAATATATGATTAATATTTAATACATACATATATATATTATATAGTATATATTATATATAATATATATATATATATATATATATATATATATAATATATATATCTAGGGAAAGGAGGTAATAGATATATATATATATATTATATATAGGCTATTTATGAGAGGTTGACTCCAGGAACGAAAATCAATAAAAATGTATCGTAATTTCAAAATTTTAATATATTACAATATAGGGTAGCTAACCGAACCTAACACTAGCCTAACCCAAACCCAAGATAAATTAACGCTAGACCTAATATTAACGGAGTCAACCTCTTTATAATGTCATATATATATATATATATATAATTATATAATATATATATCTATATAATATATATATATAATAATATATATAATATAATATATATATATATAATAGTATATATATATATATATATTATATAGTATTTTGTTAGGCGTTATAATATAGATGATTTATATATAATATATATATATATATAATATATATAAATAGTATATAGTATATAATATATATATTATATATTATATTATATATATATAATATTATATATATATATAATATATATATATATTTGTTAGCGTTTAATATATAGATGATTATATATATAATATACTATTATATATTATATAATAGTTATATATATATATTATATATATGATATTATAGTATATATATTATAATATATATATATAGTATATATATATTATAATATATATGTATATAATAATTTATATTATATATATATATATATATATATATATATATATATATAATATATATATATATATATATATATAGTATCTATATATATAGTATAATAATAGATATATATATATATATATATATATATATATATATTATATATATATTATATATACTATTAATGATATATAATATAATATAAAAATATATATACTATTATATATATATTAGTGATGCAGATAACATCCGCATCCGCATTCGTATCTGAGCATTATTAATTATCCGCATCCGCATCCGCATCTACATCCGCACTTGCCTGCGAGATGTTGTGCTACGATATTTTATTGTCCCAGATTTGATAAAAGAATTTTTATACTAAAAATGAAATGATGACGGTTTTAAAAAAGAATTGAAAGATGTAAATTCAACTAAGAGCTAGGCAAAAGCTTTGTTTCTGGTGGGGGAAATTTAAAGACTTCAACTATTGCAACTTACTTAGAATCCCGTTATAAAGGCAAGTCTTTTTTGTGTAACACAATATTAGAACAATTAAATCGTCACTTTGTGTTGCAGTTGAAAAACTTCAATCCGAATAGTCTATTAATTAACCACCCATGAAAAAGAAAAAAAACTAAATATACAGAATCAACATCTTCTACAAGTAAATCAATAACAGATTCACTGGAAGAATTTCTACAGTCCATTAGTGATGAAGAGACACACGCATTACCAAAAGTTGTAGTGCAAATGATTGAAAACTATCACCAAGAAAAACGACTAGATACAAATGATGATCCTATCAGTTGGTGGAAAGTTAAGCAAAATGTTTACCCACGCTTGAGTAAACTTGCAAGGAAATACTTGGCCTGTCCTCTAACTAGTGTTCCAAGTGAGAGAGTATTTAGTAATGCTGGGCTAATATATGTGAAGAGAGAAAAAGACTCTCAGCATAAAAGGCAGAAAATTGACGTTTCTCAAGCACAACCTCTCTATATTTGAATTTCAATACTAGTGCAAAAGTATATAATCCATTGTAAAATCTATTTCATTAAGGGCGAAGGTTGGGGAAAGAGGTGAAGGGGTGCATTTGAGTTGGGTCACCTTTCCTGCACCCTGGTAAGCACTACGTGGAGATCACCACAGAGAGATGCATGAAGACCCATCTAGGGGTACCCCGAAGGGGGGTGTAAGCGGTTACATAAGGGCACTGCCCTTCGCGCTGTGCCCTAACCGCTTACACCCCTTTTCGGGGTGCCCCTAGATGGGTCTTCATTCATCTCTCTGGGGTGATTTCCACGTAGTGCTAAAAGTGCTGCCAAATCGCCTCTGTATGATGCGTTGTTGCCAAACCTATCAGTTTGTCTATAGTAAAGCTTGAGATTGTTATACTTTGTTAATGTCTACAGTTTATTCACGCTTAATGTATGCCAGGTATGCTGTGGTACTATATGTTTTTAGTTCAGGAGATATTATGTTAGCACGTTTATTCGTTGATCTGTAATTATCGATAGGTTATTTTGATGATGTTTGAGCAGAAGAGATATATTGGCTGAGATGTAAGATCTTACTGTGTTAACTGACGATAATGTGTTAGAAAAGTGAGCCTAGGTTAAGTTTTTTTTTGTTGAGATGCGTGTATCTTTGATAGTTTGGACACTTTGTTAAGGAATTTTGCTAGATAATGCTGCTTTATCTGCTGATGATATGATTGAAAAGCCAGTATAGGTTGAGGTTTGCTGTATGATGAGGGATAGGTTGAGAACTTATTCATAGGTCCAAATGTTAATGTCTTATTCGTAGATCCTGATGTTCGACCTCTTTCAGGGATTGTCAGAGTAAGAAAGACTTTATTTTTATTTCTTCGTTATTGATTTCTGTTACGGTTGGTTGTTGTTAATATTTGTGGTGTCCCTTTCTATTTTTTGTCGAATGCTTTCGCATGATGCTAATGCCTTTAAACTTTCATTAATTGTTTCATCTATGTAGTAGTTACCTCGGTCCCGGTTAAAGTTTATTGTATTTTTTATTAAGAATGCTTCATAAATTTTCTGAATTTATGTTTTTTAAATTGTAATAACTCCTGTTAGATGACGGTATGAGATGTCACATTTTATGAAAAAGTAGTTGTAAAGTCATAGTTCATGCTGCTGTATCTTTGATAGCTTTGGTCACTTTGTTAAGGGAATTTTGTTAGATAATACTGCTTTAGCTGTTTGCTGATATGTTGGAAAAGGGGGACACATTGAGTTTTGTATGTCCTGTTAGCTACTTTACTATTTGATAAGTAGGGAATTTTGTGAATGTTAGCAGATTATTCATGACGTGAGGTATGTTAGATGTTGTCATTGTCATTGTTCTCAGTTCGGTTATGATATGTTAGCTTTATTGATGTGAAAACTTTGTACCTCTGATTATTTAATTGATATCTTTGAACATTAAGTAAGGTGATGAAATAAATCTCTTTATGGAGAAATATTTTAAGGTAAAATAACAATGATATGTTACAGGATACGTTTGAAAAAGGGTGAACAGGTTACGTTCTGTATGCAATGTTAGTTACTTTACTGCGTAAGTATGGAACTTTGGTTAATGTTAGCTGCAGTTTATTCGAGCGTAAGGTTTGTTAGGTTTGTTTGTTGTACATTATATTCTTAGTTCAGGTTATGATATGTTAGCTTTATTGATGCTAAACTTTGTTACGTAGCATATATTCGTTGGTCAGTGTATAAGACCTTATTTTTATGTTGTGTTTATCAAAATTGATACTCGAAATATGACTTGAATTGCAATAGATCAATAGATCTGGGGACGGGTGGGATGGGAGGGGAAGTAGAGGGCCAGATTTGGTTTGATTTACTGATTATTGATTTACAGTTTTAAAATCAGTAAACTAAATTAACCAAAACTTTAACTATGATATTTTTTTCAAAGAACTTGAATAAAACTTTGTTATTTTTATGTAATGTTTGGATAAAACTTTGTTATGTTTGCAATTATCGTTGGGGTTAATGAATCATTTAAGGTAAGGTTATAATGATCTTGTGTTGTTAAATTTTTACTATATTTAATTGTAAAAAACTGTTTACGTTAGCAATTATAATCCGTGTCAGTATGTAATAATTAGACAGTGGTTATGCTAAATTTTTTTTTAAATATTACCCGTGTTAATCGTAAAATTTAACATTGATAATGTTAGAGATATGGCTTGAAAAGTGTGAATAGGTTACGTTTTTGTACGCGATGTTGTTGGTAACTTTACTGTTGTTAAGTATGGAAACTTTGTTAATGTTAGTGTTTATTCGTGCGTAAGGTGTGTTAGGTTTTGTCATTGTACATTATATTCTTAAGTTCAGGTTATGGCTATGTTAGCTTTATTAAATGTGAAAAACTATTGTTACGTTTAGCTATATTCCGTTTGGTTAGTATATAAAGACGGCTTATTTTTGTAGCTATGTTTATGCCGAAAAGATACTCTATAATGTGACCTGAATCAATAGATCCAATAGATCAAAAGGTCATGGACGGGTGGGAAAGGGAGGGCGGCGCAGGGGAGGGTGGTTTTGGATTTACTGATTTACTAGCTTTAAATCGGTAAACTATTACACATTACTATGATTTGTTAATTCAAGACTTATTTTTATGTTTATGTTTTGGATAAAACTTGTTATTTTTATGTTATGTTTGATAAAACTTTGTTATGTTTTGAATTATTTGTTGGGGATTATGATATTTAGGTAATGTAATGATAAATTTTTGTTAATATTACTAATGCAAATCATGTAAAAAACGTTATTACGTTAGCATATATTCGCCGGTCGGTATGATAATCGGACAAGGTTATGATACGTTTTGTTAAATACATTACGGTGTAATATAAGAATTACACGTTAATGTGTTAGAGACATGCCTTCTAAAAAGTAGAGTAGGTTACGTTCTTGCACACTGCATTGTTAGTTTACTTTACTGGTAGATATATAGATAGATATATTAGTTAATGTTAACTAACAGTTTATTCGTGTGTACGTTGTGTTAGGTTTTGTTCGTATGTACATTATTTTCCTTAGTTTCATGTTATGCTATGTTGAGCTTTATTGGATGTGGAAACATTTATGTCAGATTATATTCGTATGATCGAATATGATCATCTAACGGCAATGTTGTAGAATACATTTTTGTTAAAGTAATTACCATGTTATATAAATTAACATTGTTATGTTAGAGAATATGCTTGACAAAGTGTGATAAGTTACGTCTTTGTTTGCATATGATTGATTATCTATACCTGTTGTTAAGTGTGGACCTTTGGTTAACAGTTAACAGTTTATTCAATGTTAAGGTATGTCAGGTTTTTACGTTGTGGCATTATATTTCATAGTTCAGATGATGTATAGTAAGCCTTTATTAATGTGAAACACTTCGTACGCTTAGCATATATTCGTTGATCAGTATACAATTAAACAGGTATGATAATTTTCTTTTTAATATTACATGTTAATCTAAATATATAGAGAGAGTTATGTTAGAGATATGCTTGAACATAAGCATAGGATATATATTTTTTGTATGCTATGTAGTTTACTATTAACTATTTATATTATAGATATCGGAGATTATATAGATATATTTAAGTTCTATTCGTGTTGTAAGGTGTGTTAGGTTTGTTGTTGTACATTAATATTCTTAGACGGATGATGTTATGTTTTAGCTCTTCATATATATAGATAGCCATATAGAGATATAGATTAGGCATATATTCCGTTGATCAGATGTTATAAAGAACTTCTTTTTATGTTTATGTTTATGCCAAAATGAATACTCGAATGTCGACTCGAATCAAATAGATCACGGATGGTAGGAGGAGGAATGGGATTGCAGTTTGATTAACTCCGAATTTACTGATTTAGGGTTAGATAGATAGATATATTAGTAAAAATATATGACTTGAATCAATAGATCAATAGATCATGATCAATAGATCAATAGATCAATAGATCAATAGATCAATAAATCAATAGATCATCAGATCATGGATCGGTGGGCAGTTTTCATAAAATAGATACATATATATATACAGCTCAATATATTAGGTATGTAAAACATTACAATTTTACTAAATAATATTTGAATCAATAGATCAATAAGATCATAGATGATGGTTAAGGGTGGGCAGTGTGGTATGGCTGGTTTGATCTACTGATTTACTGATTTAGCCTATGTAAAACATGACAATTTTAATAAAAAATATGCCTTGATCCATAGATCAATCGATCAATAGATTAATTAGATCACGGATGGACAGGATGGGTGGTTGGATGGTGGTTGATTTACTGATTTACTGCTTTTTAGTTATGTAAAACATGACAATTTTAGGTAAAAAATATAACTTGAATCAATAGATCAATTGATCAGTAGATCATTAGATCAATGGATCAATAGATCAATAGATCAATAGATCACGAAAGGGGTGGGGAGGGCAGTTTGATTTACTAATTCACTGATTTACTGCTTTATGGTATGTAAAACATGACAATTTTAGTAAAAAATATGACTTGAATCAATAGATCAATCGATTCACGGAAGGGTATGGACGGCAGTTTGATTTACTGATTTACTGATTTACTGCTTTAGGGTATAAAAACGTAAATTTGTAAGATAAAAATAAAAAGAATAAGAAATTTTATTTATTTATTTATTTATTTATTTATTTATTTATTTATTTATTTATTTATTTATTTATTTTTTCCTTTTCTTAATGGTTCTGAAACCATCATTTTCGAAATCTATAGACCGGATAATATATATAAGGACACCAACATTGTATTGTTATACGAATGTTTATTAACTCGGCACCGAGCACCGGAGCAGCACGTGCAGATGCCAACTCTTTCGGATTCCGATACCAATTCTTTCTAGAAATTCAACTCTGAATCCTCTCACCAAAATTCAGTCTTCTATGAACATGTTGATTTTTTAGGGGGTGGGCCACCTTCGGTGGGGCCGCACAGGAACGTAACCGTCGTCTACGATGAGTTACGTCACATCTAACCGCCCCTCCAAAATTTTTAACCCGATATGAAAAACTCTAACCCATGTAGATATATAGTGAACCCAGAGAGTGAGCCGGAGCCTAAGCCTAAAAATCGATTCCTGTCAGGAATCGATTTTCGATTCTTAAACGATTCCTCGAGAATCGCTTATCATATCAGCACGGAGTTGAAGCGGGTCGAGTCAGATTCGAGCCGGAGCCGAGGAGTCGAGTTGCGTAAAAAACGTGATTCCCTTACAGGAACGTTTTCGACTCAAGAATCGCTTTCCCCTTCGGGAATCGATTCTTCGTAATAATAATAATAATAATAATATAATTAATAATAATATATAATAATAATAATAAATAATAATAATAATAATAATAATAATACATAAAAATAATAATAATGAATAATATAATAATATAATAATAATACAACAGACGGACGGATTGTTCAGCCAGGTGTTTGGTTCTGCATTCTCAGTATACGTTGGCCTAACTCTAGCTCGGAAATGGAAGCGTCAAAAGGGCTTAAGCGACATATTTCACATGCACTCTCGGTGGGAGGTACCCTTTATAAACCATAGAGACACTTGAAAACTCGCCCCTGTGACAGTTTAATTACCAATAGAAAATAAACAAGCTTCATTACGACTAGCTCAAGACCGTTTCGAGAAAAGGTGTCGGAGCTCATCTGTGGCATAACTACTATATTATATATAATATATCATATATATATATAATAATCAATATATTTTAAGCTTTAAACAATGATTTATTTTATAAAATAATAATAGATTATTTATAAAAAATAAATTAATTTTATTAAACAAAAAGGTTAATAAATTAACTACATATATTTACTATAAATATTTATAATATAGAATATATATATATATATATATATATATATATATATATATATATATATATATATTATATATATATATTTAATATATATATATTTTTATATATATATATGATATATACATTATAATATATATAAATTATATATATATATATATATATATATTATATATATATATATATATATAATTATATATATATATATATTAATATCATATATATATATAATATATATATATATATATATTATATATATATATATATATATAAATATATATATATATCATAATATATATATATATATATATATTATATATATATATATCGGTATATATATATATATATATGTATATTATACTATATATATATATATATATTATATATATAATTACCTCTACAATTTTTGGCCAATCATCTTCAGTTGTGGTGAAATTATCTTCTTTGAAGATATAATTGATAAACCTGTTTTGTGAGTTCCAAAGAATTTTCTTCATTTTCAAATTGTAATGTTATCGGTCCAAATTTTTCAAAGTTTTTGTTGATTTTTTCTCTTCTTTTGGAACTAAATAATCAACTGTAATGAACAGAAATACAAAATTTACCCTTTTTTAGTCGTATAATATTTTAGTTTATATTCACATGAGTTAAACAAAGACAGAGCAATAATTCACTGTAAATATATATATATAATATATATATATATATATATATAATATTATATATATATATCATATATATATATCCTCTCTCTCACAAAATTATTATATATATATATATATATATATATATATATATATATATATATATATATATATATATATATGTATATATATATTATATTATTTTATAATATATATATATATATATTAATTATATATATATATTATCTATATATATTATATATATATATTAATATATATATAATATATATATATAATATGAATGTATACTATATATATTTAAATATAATATATATATATATACTATTAAATATATATATATATATATATATATATATATATATATATATATATATATATATATATATATATATATGTGTGTGTGTGTGTGTGTGGTGTGTGTGTGTGTGTGTTTGTGTGTATAAATATATAAATTAAATAAAATTTATGAATAATATATGTAATCGAGACATTGCATTAGCTTTTCAACTTTTCAGGCATGAATTTAATTTCAAACTCCTTCTTAATTTCCCTGACATTGGAAAATACTGTCAATTTGTTAAAAAAATGTCTTGTCCCTCCGACAATAGGAGTGAAATTTTGGCATTGTTAAATTGATACACCCTAGTTAATCTAGGATTTTAATTTAGAAAATAAGGGCCATGCTGGTATCAGTTGTGTATTTGAGGTTCTCCAGTTGCTCCTTAAGTCAAACAGAAATAAAATATATCTATTAGGGAAAAGTATTATTTCCTGTAGTTACTACAATTAAGTTTAGACATTATAGAAAATCGTTCAATGTCTGTATGCCGAAATAATTTAGCTGTAATAGACTGTGATAAAGAGAGGCTGATTTATAAATACTTATCGAATAGAGAACACAAGTATTTGTTTCATATCTGAAAGCGGTTCAAAAGTTTCTCAAACATATAATATAATGGACTTATTTTCTTTGACTGCTTGAAAATTTATTAGTTATTCATAAAGGGAAAGATTTTTACCCTTGCTTTTCAATTTGAAGCTAGCGATTGGTTCACAATGAGCTATCAGCTTTATAAATGAATTGACACTGTTGAACACTTGTTTTTATGTTAACAATCACAGATACATTTGGCAACTTAATGACAATAAAACTATTTTCAGTTGTTCTTAACGAAAGAATAAAATTGAAAATACGAAGACTTGCAATGTACAGAAGAGATAATTACTCAATTACAGATTTTAGTTTTCGTTCATTATTCTCATTTAGTAATAAATGGATAAATATATTTTATATTTCTCACTGGAGTATGCATTTCAAACTCTTCATTACTCTAATAATAGGGTTATATGCAATCTGTAGAAAACATTTATTGTATCAAAATCTTACTATGAAATCATATAATGGAATTTTACGTTCAGAAGATTAATGCAAATGATATTATAAACTTTGCTAAATATTGTAATGCGTGCAATTGACAAGATACGGATTAATATGCACAATTTATATATCAACCACTTCTCATTTTCATTGACTGAAACTGAAAAACTTATCAACAGGGCTGCCGAAAGTCATTTATGATTGGTTATTTTATGCTTGCGTCATCAAACTTATGAAAAAGTTTTCAAACTTTTTGCAGTAAGCACTTCTATAATGATTGGCTGCAAAAGTATATTTTGAGGATAAGTGATCAAAAATATTTTGTTCAACTTGTAATCATATATGTATTTTAATTAAGTTCTTAATTATCGTAGACCTGATATTAACACATGATTTATGTCTATGAAATATAGTACGATAACAATTTTCTGCTTAGAGCGGTAGGAAGAATAATTGCGTGAAGATTAGTCAGATATCGTTTTAATGAAATAAAGACAACCTCAATATACAATTTTTATATATTCAAATATTTATTGTTTGTGAAGTTAAGTTACCCAGCATCTTCCAGTTAATTAAATTTTTGTATTATTTCAAAAATTGTTAATTTATATTATGAATAATTATTTCTCTAAATCTAAAAGCCTCTCGGAACTCAAAATATCTGCCGTGGAACCCATTTTGGGAAACTGTGTTAGAGGACCATCAAAACGAATGTTGGCCAAACGGTCAACACATTTAAAAAAAAAAATTCATACTCTCCAAATCGTGACAAGTTGAAACTGAAGAGAAAAATGTTTGGTAAAACTTTTTTTATATATGGCAAAATCGTCGACACATTCAAACTGATTGGGAAAATAATCGACAGATTTTAAAAAAAAAGTGTCGACGATTTTACTTGTCGACTTTTTCCTGTCAACGATTTGGGTCTAAGCATTAGAAGAATTTTCATCACAGAAACCACTTCTCATATGTTATCAGAGATAACGAAAGGATTAAAATTTTCTTATCGTTATCTTTGTTTTCAACAAAAGTGTGTAATTTTAAATCCGAAAAAGCAGAAAGAAGATTTCTAATGCGAAATCTTTCTTGCAATAAAGAAAACGTTACTCACATCATTTATTCATGAACTCTGATTATTGATATGTTAAATGTTAGACTGTGTTTAAGGCTGTAAGCAAAAATACTTTTTTAATAAAAAATTTAATCTTCATAAAAGTAAATCAACGTAGCTTTTTTCTTAAATTTTCCACATTAAGAAGATGTTAAGGTATAAAGCAGAAATACGCAATATTTTCCTACTTTATTTCACTGTACTGGATAAATCACCTGGGTAGAAAAGAAGACTTCTTTGAAGATGAAGTTTTAAATATTAACAACAAGATGTTTATATTTTTTATATATATACAGCATTTGAAAAAATATATTTGATTCATTGATAAACTATGGAATTTCAAAAGGCAGAAAAGAGAATTTATTATTGTTTTAGGTGTCTTAATTGAGGTTTTTTTTAATATAATCATTATTAGTTATATTATTATAATACCCTCTATAATAATATTATTCTATTACGTGTATATATCTTCATATGTGTTATAAAAAATTATTAACATTATCTAAAATTAGGGTACTTTTTTAAACCCTTTTCACATTTAACAATTTAGAAACTCCTAAAAGTACGATTTTTCCTAAATTTCAACATTTATAATTATTATCGGAAGTCAGATTATATAATTGAGTATTTGGAAACAAAAATGAGAGACAAGCATTTAAAGACATTAAATAATTATTTTAGTCATGTGAAAGAGACTAATTTATCAATAAAGTCAGAAATAGTGAATTTTATAATAGTTTTAAGTGGTGTCTTAATTAGACGTTTTTAAACGATAATTATTATCAAATATTTGTTTTGTGTATTGTAATGAAAGTTGTATATTCAGATGCATGGGTGGAGGGAACGTATAAAAATTTAACTCATTCTAAATTGCTATAACTTTTTTTTAAAATTTATTCGCCATTATTACATAAACTTTAGAAAACTCTTCAAAAGTACAGGTATTTTTCCTAAAAATTTTCAACATTTGGAAATATTTGGTAAATCTTAAAATAGAGGTTTTTAACGGATTTTCAGCATTTTGAAAAAATAATGTGTTTCATTGAAATTCATTTCAAAAAGCTGAAAAAGTATGATTTATTATTAATAGTATTTTAGATGTCTTAATTAGTACTTTTTTTAATGAATTATCATAAAATATTAGTATATTATATTAACATAAATATTTTACATTAGTTGTGAAAACCTGTATATTTTATAATAAAATAAAATTTATCACACTTTACTTAGATCCAAGGTAACTCACTTATTTCATTTAATTTTCACATTAATAGGATTTGAAGCAATCTAAAAAGTTATAAAGTCGATTGAGCATAATAATTTCCAAACATTTGAAAATTATTGTTATATATATATAATATATTAAAATTGGTTTTTACACCGGTATTAATTATATGCTGTTCACAATTGATATGCGGATATATTATAATCAAGCAGAAAAAGGAGTAACATTTTATTAATGATGTTTCGGTGTCTTCAAATTGTACAACGTTTTTAAGACCATATGAATTTCAAATATTTGTATTAGTTATGTTACTCAAATACAATATATTTTTCATTAAGTTCCATGTATTGATAACCGTTTTCATAAAAAACATTTAACTTCTAAAATAACGTTTATACTTCCCTTCTTAAATTTTCAACATCACATTTTATGCAACAATTTTCAGTCCTTAATTCTCGCGTACACGAGTAGTATACGCTATTATCTTTCTCTTAAAAATTATATATCAAACATTATCGAATATTTCATTTTTCTGGTAACTCTTCTCTTTTAACTTTTAAAATTGCGCTTACTCTTTACGGTAATTATTTAAAAAGTAATTTATATTTTAGATTTCTATTGCTTTGCTCTGTTTTCATTTGAAATTGCAATCAAAACCACAACTTGCAGTTAGTGTGTAACTATTTTTATTTTTCAATTTGATTTTAGTAGGATGTGTAAGAGATTTTTTCTTTAATCAATGAAATTTAATATATATACATATATTTGTTTTTATATAACACCGAACATAGTTTTTCCGAATTCAGTAATATTGTATGAAACCTGTTTTTAAAATAACAAACTTTATATTACAGATATAGCTCTTTTCTAAATAAAATATTTTTTACGACAATCTTTGTTCATGATTTAATATTAATATTACATTTATAAAACACTTATAAATATTATGTATTACTATGTAACTAATGTACTCTTTTCACCTATAAATAACTCTCAACCATTTGAAATTTTTGTTAAATCTTACACGTGAGTTTGAAAGTTTTCATTCAATACTCTCAGTATTCCTCCGAAAGCCTCTCAACAAGATCATTACTAAGTATCCTGAAATAAAAAGAGACTAGAGTAAGTCTCTGCTTTCAGCTATAGAATACTGTCTAATTCCTCCTAAATAAGCAGCAAATAGTTATGAGTAAGTCTCTTTAATTACATCTCGAGTTTATTTTAGGAGAGAGAGTGTACTCTTTATAATTAAGACACCTTTTTTTTTTCCCTTGGTCTACTCTATAATTATAATGATTCACCAATCATGGTCAACATCTCATTATAATTTAAGCTACTTAATATCCATTGCAGTGTTAATGCATAGAATAACAGTTTATTCGATCATCTATCAAGTTAA
>JABUQX010115100.1:0-17500 GCA_015478945.1 Trachelipus rathkii
TCGGATCACAATAAATAGAAAGAAAAGCAACGCAGAGAAGAATGACTTCCTTTAGAGGGAAGAAAGAGTTCAGATTCGATGTTTGTCCCCATCAAAATTGTTGAAAATTAAGAATCTTTTGTCCAATCTCTTTTAGTGATGCAGGGCTAGAGAATTCGGGAAGAGTTCCAAATCCTCATATTAGAGTCTTTCCCCTTTTTTGTAATATACTATAATATACCTATAAGTGAGAAATCGTCGCAGTTAGAAAAATCAACCCTAGAGCTTCATGGGACCGCGACGGGCCCCTCACTATGGCATATCGATCAATGTAGGGTTCATCACTCGGCCCAGGTGGGTGACAACCATAGACCCCATTGGTTCATATCATATACAAATATATATATATATATACTATTCATTGTATATCCTAAATTCAGATACATTTCTATATCTTTATAAATATATATTTATGGAATAAAATTAAGAGCAAGTAGTAAATATCAGATATATTGTTCTTTTTATATATTATTGTTATTATTATTGACTCAAAACATTATTAGTATTATTTATATAGTATAAAAAATTATATTTATTATATTAAAAACTTTAGATATATAGGAGTACAAACTAGTACTTTATAACTAAATATATTATATAATATATACATATATATTATAATATAAATAATAATGATATTAAACCTATAGATTTAAATTATATATACTAATCAGTATCAATTAATTATATTGGGAGTGTTTTTCTACGAATAATTTGAATAAAAATGTAAATTGTAATTATCGAATGTTTTTAAGAACTTTTTAGTAAATTTACAATATTTTAGTTATTAAATTGAATGAGTAAGTGAGAAAATGTTACTAGTTATTTTATTAATTTATATAAAACCATAAATACATCTCAATCATATAAATATTATATTATATGAGATCTTCTCCATTGAGATACAAAATACTATATTAAACACTGTGATATATGTTTTCATATATGTTCTATCAGACGCTCTCTCAATTGTTGTAGTGTACCTTATACTCTGAATAAAAAGTAAAATATCCTACACAGAAGTTAGTTATAGTGTGTGTAATGTTGTGTTATAGTGTATATATGATGAGTTATAGTTAGTATATTTAGTTGAGTGTGTATCAGTATGTGTATGTGATGGTTGGATTTTCGATGTTGAGTTGGAATTGATCAATTGTACATAGATGACGTATTTTATATATATAATTTATAATAAAATAGTCATATTGAAGTAAAATGTACATGTGAGGTATATCTTAATAATAACTCAATATTAAATGAATATGAATATAATATAATAATATATAATAAATCATATTAAATTAAATTAATAAATAATCAGATAAACTTTTTAAATCTTAATTATAATAATTTAATGGTAAAATTGTCACTCAAAATCGTGAGGACACGTAGGGAGACTCTCTGAAGAAAACATAACCACACAGGAATAAACTACTGTGTAATTCTATATACAAGCATAGTATAATTAAATATTAAATTATACACTAATTAGCTTCAATTAAGAGAAGTAATTAATCAATATAATATAAATATGTAATCACCACTAACTCCAAACTAATATATAATAATAATAATATCAATAATATACAAATTATTAATCAACTAAAACATCAATCATTAAAATTGATAATAACATAGTAATATTATATAAATATAAATAATAACGTAAAAGAATAAATTCCTCTCTTTATTTCTCACATCAGAGGCTCGCCTGCCAACTTTTTGCATACATATATTAAGGCTAAATGTATCTACGTCGTTAGTTTTAAATAAAATCTATCTATTAATAATATATATTATAATTATAATATATATCTCACTAACGTTTATTATCTAACTTAATAGCTCTAGAGTATAGTATTGATATAATATAGATAAATAAATAAAAATGTATATAAATCATCACGTGTATAAATATATATATATATGAATACATCATGTATTCTTATTTTTTTACTAGAATAATAATTAATTTCTTGTTTAAATAGAGAAATAATAATTCTTATTGTCATAAAAAATATTAGTTTTTTTAATAAATATTCACTATGATTATATATCATTTCAGTACTATTTGACAAATAATTTATTATAATAATTATCGATGAATCTTCAAGAAATTTTCACGGTAATCTGCAGAGTAAAAACTACCAACTACAACTACAACGTACGTCAACACTAACTACTATACAGTGCCAATACTTATTATATCATCACTTGTTAGGTTTATAGCTCTGATATAAGGCTAATATATGTATATACTATTATATATACTATATTATATAACATAATGTATCACATATCACTTAATGATTTACTGTTTATTAATAATATACTATGAGTGCTTTATGAAGGTCTGTAATATAGCATATAACGCTATATCAAATGGGAAAATATACAGAACACAATTCATTTTTTCGATACAAATTTCAGATTTTAAATTTGGAAGAAAAAAATCCCAATTCAATTATATAATATAATAAAAAATAAAATGGGTAAGATAAAAAACCTAATCAGCTATGTAAACCATTTGATTCGATCCCTCCTACCCTGAAGAAGAGTGGTATCTCTCATTATACACATCTAATTTATCTCTATAGATCATATATATTGATCGTGGAGAGAAAAGAGTAAAGAAAACTAGCTTGCACTTTTTCCTTACATTCTGATAGAAAGAGAGTCATTTTAAAATTAACTGGATTGATTTATTTTTATATGTTTCTGGTACTGATTTAATAAATTTCCAGTGAACCTTTTTTACAATTTTTTTTCAAACGCAATAAATTTTTTGATATTTTTTTTACTCACAGTTATCACTTCATATACATAATTTATTTATTATATACACTCTTGACTTTTTATCAAAATAATAACAATAAGATGTGTCATAACACAATGATAGTATGGTATCAGTAAAGAAGTTTTTTGTATTTTTAGAAATAAAAATTAGAGTACATAGAAGTTGAAGTCACGTATAGATTTAATTACAGCAAGAATTATAGGTATCAAGAGAAGGAACTCTTAATAATAATATATCAATGACTCTAGTGATAATAAATGAGCACAAGCAAATATTACAAATTAAAATATTAAAATTAATATAGAAACACGGTTAATATCTTATAGATAATATTAAATATACAAATCAATCAAGAAGTTAAACTATTTAAAATAATAATACCTATATATAAAATAATTAATATAGCTCTATAATTTTAATATAATAAACTATTGTAATAATTAATATTATAAGCAAATTTTTTTAAATATAAATAAATAACATAATAATACAACAAATAATAATTAAAAAACACAATTATAAATAGAATTAAAAAATATATTATTTAATAATAATAAAAGATATTATTAATATAGAAAAATATAATTATAAATATAAAATTAAATTAATAATATAATATATAAAAATAATTAATATACATATACAAATAATAAATTAAAAATAATATATGGATAAATAAGAAGAAACAATAGTATATCAATATAAATATATTAATTAATGATATATTATGTGATAATACAAATGCTAATAAAGTATAAAAGCACGTAAAGCAGTAAATAGATTAAAAACTAGTATCCCTAATAATCTACCTATTAATACCTCTCAATCCATCTTGTTGATAGCTAAGACAACGCCTTTTAAAGACCCAACGTTCAACACAACACTCAACGAAAATATATGACATTTTAAGAGTGAGAATGATATAGATATAGAGTACATGTGAGTTAGTTAGTGGTGAGAGAAGGTTTTTCGGACTCCTTTCTGAGCGACCCATACCTATCCTGTCCCTTTACTTGACGCTGACGATGTGTTTTGGCCTTGACTTATCTGAGAACTATGGTAACGCTTTTTGAACCACAAATTTTTAACTCATGAACCTTGTGTGACTCTTTTTTCTTGGCCTTTAGAACACTTTTATCGAACACATTCTTGCGCTTGATGCTTACACACTGGTGTTTTATTTATTGGGCCTCAAACAGGTTAATTATTTTATATAGCGGCAACTAGCTATTTTTATAATATATAGCATCTAACCCAGCAGACACTAAATTTTTAGTAAGCGCCCTTTAAGAAAGAGCTTGCGCTCTTAAAACGGGTTTGGTGTTAACTGGCACTCGAGTCTGTATAACTCGGTACCCCTGCCTCTATACCGTTCGCGTATAATTTTTCGGCATTTCGCGGTCATTTTTTATTGTGCCACGGTAATTTTTGATCTGTCTTTATGGGCTCTCACGCCCTTGTTTTGACTGTCTTAACCTGTGATTTCCTGGGTCCCCTGCCGCATGGTTGCGACCTCGCCATGTCACAAAACTTTACTTGCGCAGCCCGACACGCAAGCCTCTCCTGGGTCTGAGTTTCGCCACCCACTCCATGATCCGAGTCAGAGATCACAGATTCCAGCGTTCAGCATTTATGTCACCATTCAGCCAGTCCCGCCCCCACAATCCTGTCACACAAAAAAACTCAACACAAACTATGCAAGAGACACACACTAAAACACGAGCACACACACAACAAACATCACTCGTCCGCACCCACCGTGAGTCCTTACTGCAAAAACGCGATAACTTTATGAGTCAGCCTATCATCTCTTCCATCAATGATGCTATTAAACTTCCTATAGCACATCTATGACCTAATGGTATACTATATGTTCGAGGTTCCGTAATCGAGTCATAAATCAAAATAAGAAACTCGACCTTCACCTACCGAGGCAAACTCAGAACTTTTAACCCACCCGTCCGCGGTAACGAATTGAGAGAATAACATAATTTAATTTTCAAGTTTAAAGAAACGCACAAGCAACGTAACCGGCGCTTTAACAATAATACATTAATTTATAAACGACATAATAAATTGAGAATATTATAATCTATAATCACGATCAATAATAATAATAATATAATAATAATCAATATATAATATATAATAATAATCAACACTTAAGTTACAAAATGACATTAATAATAAATAAACTATAATATTTATATATATGAGGATAATTATATATAATAAAATTTATTATACTTCAATATAATATATATCACTATATATAACTACAATTTATTGAGATAAGCTATTATTAGTGTATTATACTTAGGTTTTATATATCATGCTCTAAATATAGGTAGTACTACTGATAAGGTATATCCACTCGCTCAAATATAAGTTACATCAAACTGTAAAGTTCTACTATTTTCTATCTTAATTGATATAATTATATACGAAGAGAAGAGAGAAGATGGAGACGAGAGTAAGAGAGTTATATTCATTACGGTGGCGCATACAAGATTTTGGAAGCACGAACATTTCTTTCGTGAAGCAACCCTTGTTTTTGCACATAGTTAGACAGACGATTGAGACAGATTGATATCCATATTTACTGTTCAGTCTCGCGCGGGTTAAATGTGAAATTTTAAGTTCCTACTCCGTTTGCCTATGTCTCTTGACGGCGCCTTCCTCAAGACCCCGCCTGCTTACTCGGCCTATATATTTTGCGACTGAATTTCCGGTTGAATCGTGCAAAATCAACAACTCAGGATTCATAATACGACACGATTACATGAGAAAAGCTGGGACAAATAAATACTAAGAATAAATGCTAATAGATTCGTAGTCGACCTCGTTGATAGAATACATGCAAGGAGAGAGAAAAAGTAAATAAATAATAGAGAGAATAAATAAATATAATAATAGATAATACACATACAAATTAGTGCGCCGAATACTGGAATATAATGAAATAAAAGTAACAATCGAGAATAATCAATGGCTTCCGAGAGCATAAGCCGTCAAACTCATACGTTCTAACACGAAGTAAGTTGGGGGTAGCAACTATGTTTATGACCGCAGGTCTCGCGCAGAAATTCCTACAATGCAACAAACTCTCAATACATAACAGAGCTATAACAAAATGCTCCATGACCAATGCGAGTCCAAAACTCATTCCATACAATTATCGACTTAGTCGCGTTATTAGTTATATAATTATAAGTAAAATATACTAATAATATATCAATAGTAGGATAGAGCATATCACTAAAGTATTAATTAAGGTGGATATACTGATCTATACTATGATTAGTAGGACAGGTAGGTGATGAGTCTATTCATTAATAATTAGAAAAAGCTACTAGAAAAGGGTAGCAATTCCTAGAAATTATTATATATATCCAATAGTATATATATATCACAATATTCTAATACTTTACTCTCTAATATATATAATCAGCATTATAATATATATATGAGAAGCAAAGTGCGACAAGAGGAATGTATGAGAGATAAGGGAGAAGAGGACGGCAAAGAGAGAGACGAAAGAAATGATGGAAGATGAATATTTAACATATAATAAGTGAGAGAGAGAGAGAGAGTCAGAGGTAGGAGAGCTAAGCTTATCCTCCATGCGTGAGGTCCGAGGGGTATAGCCAGCACATCGCTACCATTCACAGTTCAGTGGGTTCAGTAAAATACTAATATAAGTACTTAATAAATTAGCTACTTATAACTTCACTAATATATATATAATTGATATTATATATATTTAGATATATCATTATTATATGATATATATATATATATAGTAATATATAATAATATGCTTATGAGTTATTCATGGCTTCCTTATTTACATCTATGAGTTATGCATCGGTTTGATTTTATAGTCACGCTTTTATCACATTACTCAACAACTATGGCAACACGCTTCTAATATAGCACTTACACACTAAGCAGATTTGCTTGCTTACAGCAACGACACATCACACTCAGAACCTTTAATACTTACCTTCACACGCACACAGATTTACCTTATCTCTCACCATAACTTAATATTACTTTCATAACCATCCTCTCGATATCTCCATATCACAAATCTTAGTAAACTCAATGACCCAAGGAGATTAACAAGATTTTACTTACAAATTTACTTTACACTACACACCAGATTTACATACACTAAACACAGATTATGAATTCACTACAAAACACGAGATTTTACTTACAGAGCACCGAGCAGATTTTACACATTTACAACATCACACACTACGCCATTTACTACTACCAAACTCACAGAATTTACGTCATTATCGCACACAATTACAGAGTTGAATTATCACTCAGCAAGCTATCTTACAAGCGCTCAGGGGATGTCTAAAACAAGGTTAACAGAGAAAAAGAGATAAAATATATATGTAGCACATACTCAGATTATTTAGACAACTCAGATTTACTTACAATACAGTTTTAACTTACACAACAAGCAACACTAACTCACAGAATTTGGGTCAATCTATTGGGACATGGCATCTAGCACTTTGGGTTACGTACACACCCACACGAACACATTGTAGCACCACAATGATTTTTTTCGGCCTTGACCCTTGTCACGCACTACCATGGGTTCAATTTTGACGCCACCTCGCAACTTGATGTTTGATGGTTCCGCAATACCGTAAGCAAGTATTTGTAGGTGATCGTTCTAAGCTTAGATGTTTCTATGAATTATTTCTTATCTCGCAACGTATTAGATGAGGGGGACCCTGGTGGTGCTCACAGACTGAGTGGCCATTGAACGGTGCAGTGCAAATCGAGTGACCAATCAGAGTGCCATAGCTGAGTGCCACATAGTGCCAACCTAGGGGCATAGGTCCAACTGAGTGCCACTTTTTCAAAGCTTTTCTAGCCTCCATTTCCCATGATCCTAGAATGTCCCCTTTAATATCAGATTTACCAGTAGAGGCCATGATTGGAAACAGGTATGAGGATTCAGATTGGTGTTATTACAAAAAGGCTGCTAGGAATACTATTCACTACTAGAATGGAAGTCTCAAGTTATTTTCTCTTACATCACACACACATTATGCACACATTCACTGGCTAATCGTACACATACAAACCACTTATAACACAGCTAGTTGACAAACATTATAAGTACACCTACACTTCTCCATAGAACACTTACACTAATCACCCATAATTACCTTGTACAGACTGCAACCCCACGCCACACACAGATACAGCTTACACTTATACAACTCCATACCAAACTTTTAATTTTTAGCTTAATACTTTTAATTTATAAATTTTTAAAATTGTATGTAAGAAGAAAAAGCCAAAGTACGCCTGATATATAATCACTTTTTATTTTAACCTACAATTGGTAACGAATTTTATTAAAAACCATATACTTTACAATACCTTTAAAGCAGTAATCAGTAATCAATAGAAGGTGTTTATTACCTAACACTAAGGGAATTATATGCTTTGTTTTAACTGTTTACCTGGCTTTAACTCATGTTTTAAACTGCTTTAAAAAACTCACTACATTTACCAGCTATTTAACTTATTATTGCTTTTAACCTGTTTTACACCTCTCTGCTTACTCCTATTAACTCAATATATAATATTAATTAACCATAACTAGAAATAATAATTTCGCAGCGGGAATATTCGCGCTTAGCGAGGCCGTCTACGCAACGGGCGAGGAGCGAGCGGAATCATAGTTGGCGCCTCACACGGCGGGCGCACGAGCGCGGGTGGGTACGGGGCGGCGGGCGGGACGCCCGCGGAGGCGGGCAGGCACGTGGGTCGGTGACGTGCACCAGCGGGTTGGGGCCTCTATAGCTGCACTCCTGGTGGTTAGCTTATGAACTAGTGGAATAAATTATTATTTATCGTGATATTATTCTCAAATCACCAGGGTTCCTCAATTGATAAGTCATTTATATATATACACACGTATATATATATATAGTGCTTAGTAAAAAAATACATACAAACACTTTTAAAGATTTGACACAAATCAGATAAACTTGTGCACCGCTTAACAGATAAAATGACTATGATTTTAAACTGAGAGTTGGGGTCTAAAAAGATAATAAAACACAACCACCACTCCTAATACATATGTTTAAAGTGAACAAAGTTAATTGTGATCATTATAGAGAATATACGTAAAAATAATGTCTACGAGCGCGAACCATAATCACATACGAAAGGTCCAATTATCTTAGCTAAAGAGATCAGGAAACACCAATCCAAAGCTTGGTCAACAGCCGACCACCGAAATCAACAAGTAAGGAAAACCATCTACTATTGTCTACACCCTTGACACCTTGCTTAAACGGACTCAAGTTGAGATCCAGCAAAAATTGTTCTGTTGTGAAACTTACATAACTAATTCTATAAAAATAATAATCGATACAATATTTGTATTCTTGTCTAAACGGGAATTACCTTTTGACCTTGAATTTCTCAGAAAGTAATTTTTATAAGTCTACCAAACGGCTTATATTCCAAATTTAGGCTAAATTTAGGCCTAACGTAGTTATTGCACCACATTTAACAGAAAAAGGTCTAGTTTTGAAATTATTTATGCACCTGGAGAATTAAAAGGCTTAATAAAAAATAAATCGCGCCCGGGATATTTGACAAAAAGGATTACCTACATAGAAAGCACAATTTTTAACCTCAAGAGAGAGGTCTAGCTTTCACGTATCTAGTAAGAGAGTGAGCGGGTTGTGTGGTTTCTTCTATAGATTGTCAATTGTAGCATAGATTAATAATAATAATAATAGGGAAGGAGACAACACCAACTTGAACTTATTTAAAAAACTATTTGAAAATTATATGAGTTAACATCGTATGCTGAATTGAGATAATAAATGTAAGTGGAATAATTGTGATTTTTGTAAAAATAAGAACTTAAGAAAATTTTAATAAAAAATACACTGTTAATGTTAGCAGAGAAAGAAACTTATTTTGTTCTATTTGACATTACTGCTTACATCACTTTATAGCCTGTAGATAAGTTTTATGAGGAAAAGAACAGAATAAGTTTTCTCCGCTACACCTAATCATGTAATTTATAAATCTTTCTAAGTTATTCATTTTAAAATCACACTTATTACACTTACATTATAATGATAATTACAACTGCGAAAGTTAAACCTATAAAAAGTTTTTCACAAGTTTTTTTTAAAATATATTTCTCAGTTTTCTTCATTATTATTTATTATTATCCTATGTGAACATTGCAATCACATCACAAGACAACACGAGAAAACACAACAGCCCGCACTCCTTACAGATACGAAACCTGACCTCCTGAATCTCTGTCACAAATCAGCTGTTTGTAGGCAATAATCCTTTTTGTATCCTCGCGGCGGCGAGAATTTAAGGCCTAAATTCCAGGTACAAACCACATATATGATTTCAAACTGACCTTTTTCTGTAAAATGTGGTGCTAATAGACTACGTGTAGGCCACCTAAATTTAGTGCCTAAATTTACGGAATAAGACTAGCTTTTGTAGACGGGCTAATTTAAATCTAATAAAGGTCAAAGTAACTTACCCTCCAAAGTTGATATCCATCTAAAGCTGGACCGAGGTCATAGAATCATAGGCTGAAAGGCATCATAAATTTTTGGACTGCTGTCATCAAAGCTGACGGCCACCCTTCAAAGCAATAGGGAGGCAATTTCAATAAGTAGGAGAGGTGCCCCTACCTTAGGTATCCAATATAAAAGTATATAATCCTCAAAAGTTGCAGAGCATCATAATACGCCTATCGTAAAGTTTGAGTGGCAACGTTTAGTGATGATGTTTAATCTTAAAGCTGATGGCAATATTCAAAAGCTGAGGTCTAGTGTTTTGTCAAAGCTGGAGGCATTCAAAGCTGAGGCAATAACATAGCTGAGGCATGCCACAAAATATCGAAGGATTGAAAAATAAATCCGATAAATACAACTCTTTATTCAATCTTATATGTTTCTCCCCTTGTAATTTATTTCTTCGAGGAGTCCATTATGTTGTCCAGATGTAGTGTTGAGTGTGATGGGAATCAGAGAAGTATGTGTGTGTGTGATAATGCTGAGAAGTGTAAATGGGTGTATTTCACTCTCTTGGTCATTAGTTAGTGTCATATGGAAGAGTATCTTGGCGTGGTAATAATAAGTCTTGGGGTGTATGTGTGTATAGTGTCTAGATGGTGTTAGCTATGGTGTGAGCCGAGTAGGCTGTGAGCTACGTTCTAGGGTCCGTATACTTGTACTTCCTAGGGAAACTGGGGTTGCTATCGGATATCTAGGGGGGTGAGTGTTATGTATGATCCAAGACCGAGGTTGGTGTGAGGGTGGGTGGTGATGTATATAGGGCGGCATGTATGGTGTCTAGGTATGTGTGTAATGTGGTCCATGATGCTGGTGTTTGTGTGGTGTTGTAGGTGTGAGTGTAAAGTGTTCTATGGTGAGGAGTGTACCTGTGTATAAAGTAAGCACTAGCAGGTGTGTGAGTGTGGTATAAAGCTAGCTGCACTAACGGGTGTGCGTGTGCGTGTGTATACGTAGCCGTGTGTTTGCTGAGTTGTGTGTAGGTGTAGGTTGTGAGTGGTGGGATGGAAAATAAAATGAACTCCAGTTAGGACAGGTATCTACATCAACAGAAGCCTCCAAAGTTAGGACTAGGTAGCATTAGCAGGAGCTCAAAGTTAGGTGCCCTTCAGGTAACGCTATTGATTGACAATGACCTCGATGCTGAGGACAGTTACCTAGCCGCAGCGTGACACAAATGCGTCAGGTACCTTTTTTTACCCAATCGATACTCGATTTAATCACCACTATTAATCCCGATCAACAATACCTTATAGAAAAGGTCAATTTAGGGGCCTCTTGATACGGTATCAAGGCGCAAAGAAATAATTAGGTCAAAACATCGAAATAAAAGGGGGGCTAAGCCCTTCCTAAAGGGGGGTCAAAAGGGGCGCAAAAACTAAGGGGGAGCACGTAATCGACGGTTGCTAATCAGCCCAACCGTCTGGACGCCCGGCAATTATGTCTCTACTCTCTTCTCGTTTCGAGGGGTGCCAAAGGCGGGTATTACTATAATATACTTTATATTATATATAATATATATAATCTATATAAATCAATATATTAATATAATATATATCATAGTAATATATAATTATCTATATATATATAGATATTATATATATTAATACCTATATATCATTATATATATTATATATATATTATACTACTAATTAAAAACTATATATTTATATATATATATATATAGTATATAGTATTCTATAATATTAATTTTCATATATCATATAATAATATATTACCCCTATAATAAATTTCCTACAGCTTACTTGGTCTTTATCTTAGTACGCGTAAATGTATCTCTTCCTCATTTATGTATTAGGCTATTATTAATTGGAATACTTCCTCCAATCTACTAGCCCTCTGTATACCACCGAGGATCACGTTTCTCAGAATTGCAACTCAAGCCTACTCTTACCCCTTCTTAATATTCCCTTTCAACACCCAGCATAACAGTCGTATTTCAGCCTAGCAACACCACTTCCATAACTTCATTTTCACCATTATCCAGGTTCATACTTTTGTTTATTTTATCAGAGGTCCACGAGCAGAGTAACACTCAAAATTTGCGCTTTTCTAAATACAATCCATCCCACCTCTTCTCTTTCACTCTTAACATTTTTTCCTCTGACTATTCCATGTACCCATACTCAATTCATATATTTCAAATTCGCCGAAAGAATAAGAAATAAGGTTCGCAGCTTACGACAACAATATTCACCCATCTCCGCAACATCACGGGTTTTTCCCGAGGCATTATCATTAGCATTTACTGTCAAAGAAATAAAGGCGGTAGTTCCGGGCGGTTCCAACCAACCTTACCGTTGTCCCTGTTAGTCGCATGCTGTCTACGGACACGGAATAGCCACATTTCATAGCTGTGGAAAATTCTTTCTTCCCCCTCTTCCACAATATAAGAGATTCTTCTCCTGCTATTTTTCCTTGTCCTTTTCAAAATAATTATGTATGTCCTCAAGAAGACGTGGGTGCTGGATATTAGGGAGTGTAAGGTGTATAATTTGTAGTCACTATTGCGCTCACTGGATTAATTACACGGATAATGGTGCCTCCTTTTTGTCTTCTCAAGCTTGTCTGAGGATGAAGTTGTGGCATAATGAAGCGCAAGGACGTCTCTCAGGAAGAAAGAAAGCGAAACATATGCCTTACTATGTGAATGTGTGGGAGACGCCCTACACACCACACCACTACGCCCTTAGAGACCAAATAGGAGGTATTGTCAACTCTGAGAGTTAGCGCTACTCTACGCTTACCTCCATAATAATAATAATAATAATAATTAATAATAATCATTAATATCCATATAATAATAATAATGAATAATAAATAATAATATAATATATAATAATGAATAATAATAATAATATAATAATAATAATAGATAATAATAATAATAAATAAATAATAATTAATCAATAATATAATAATAATAATCTTCAGAAAATGTTTTCAGGAAAGAGAAATTACAATGTAATCATTTATTTAACACAGATTACATACAAGTTGTTATATCTATTACAGTCCAATGCTTTTACAATTTTCTCATATATACCTCTGGGCTAAAATATAAATTATAACAACAGAAAGGGAATGCAATTTCCCTAGTATCTTGAAATGGGGATTACTAATTGCAAACACAGTGTTGTGTCCCTTGGAACCCGAAATACAATAATAATAATAATAATAACAATAATAATAGTAGCAATAATAATAATAATAATAATAATAATAATAATAATAATAATAATAATAATAATAATAATAATAATAATAATAATAATAATAATCAATAATAAGAAAATTTATACATCACCGTCAATTTTAACGTACTTTTTACAAGTTCTTTCACCTGGTATTCTTCTAAATAGTTCTTTAATAAAATATTATAAAGAACTATTTAGAAGAATTGAAAGAAACTTGTAAAAAATATAATACTAATAAGTAATAATAATAATATAATAATAATAATAATAAAATAAATTAATAATAATATAAAATAATTAATAATAATATAATAAATAATAATAATAATAAAATATCAGAATTAATAAAAATAAAACATATAATATTAAAAAAAAACTTGGTTGTAATACTAGTAAGAGTATCAATAACATTACAAAATTATTTAAAATAACTAATCCAAATCCTAAATAATTAAATTTTTCCCAACCATCACTAAATAAAATTTAATTAGAATAAAGGATAAATGATGTATCTCTATTCAGTAATAATATAATAATAAATAATAATAATATAATGATATTAATAATATATAATAATAATAATAATAATATATATAATAATATTGATCCATTTCAATAATAATAATATATAATCATAATAATAATAAGTTAATCTATAAATAATAATCATAATAACAAGTAAAAATAATAATATATAATACTAATAAAAATTAATATAATTAATCAATTGCAAAAAATAAATAATAATAAATAAAAATAAAATAAGTAATAATAATAATAATAATACATAATAACATAATAAATTTAATATTAAATAAATAAATAATCTAATAATCAAATCAATAATATATAATATAATAATAATAATAATAATAAAATAAATAAATAATAATAATAATAATAATAATAATAAATAATAATAATAATCATAATAATACTAATAATAATAAATAATATAATAATAATAATAATAATATATTCTCCCATAGATCCCACCATGAATACATACATACATAAATGAATAATAATTATGTAATAATATAAAATAATAATAATATAATAATAATAATAATTAATAAATAATTAAATAATAAGTAATAATTATAATTATTAATATAATAATAATAATAATAATAATTAATAATATAATAAATAATAATATAATAATAATAATAATAAAATAATAATAGATATATCAAAATACATAATAATAATAATAATAATATAATAATGATATATTCTCAACAATATATATACAGCCGCATAATATATCTACGCCAAAGTAGTTCTCAAATATACATATACATATACATATACTACGTTTACATAAACTATACATATACATATACATATACATATTAAATACATATATACATATTAAATACATATTACAATACATATAAATATATACATGGGCGTATAATAAAATAGATATAATAATAATAATAATATAATATAATAATAATAATAATATATAATATAATAATAATATAATTAATAATATAATAATAATATTAATAAATAATAATATAATAATATAATAATAATAATAAATAATAAAAATAATAATAATATAATATAATAATAATAATATAAATAATAATAATAATAAATAATAATAATAATAATAATAATAATAATATTTATATATATACTCACATAATATACGCCCATAGAATACATAATTTACATACACTATACACATAATCACATGAACATACACATACAGCATAACATATTACACATACACATACAACATCACATACCATACACATGTACATATACATATACATAACATATACATATACATATACATATACATATACATATACATATACATATACATATATATATATAATAAATACATAATAAATAATAATAATAATAATAATAATAATAATAATAATAATAATAATAATAATAATAATATAATAATAATAATAATAATAATAATAATAATAATAATAATAATATAATAATAATAATAATAATAATATAATAATAATAATAATAATAATAATAATATAAATAATATAAATAATAATAATAATAATAATAATAATAATAATAATAATAATAATAATAATAATAATAATAATAATAATAATAATAATAATAATAATAATAATAATAATAATAATAATAATAATAATAATAATAATAAAGTCTTCACTTTATCACGTGTTCTTTCAGTTATTATCCATACAGCAAATAGGTTAACATGATAATGTTTCCACAAATCTTAATATTATAATATCCTTTATATTTTCCAAATAAAAATTTTATTGTATATATGATGAAAAGAGATATAGATATTTGTGCTTGTAGATGAAATGCTTTGCAGATTCACAATTTTAATGTTGAGAGATTAAAAAAGAAGAAATATAAATCACTTCTTAAAAAATGGGTGTTATGGCAATGGCAATTTTAGTTCAATGGTTTATTATCGAATTAATTCAAAACTTTCTTATATGCTTATTAAAAAAACAAAGTATTATGAAAACTTTTATGCATATGGCATTAAATGGGGAATTAAAAGTAGCTTATCCAAAATGATGAGATTACCACCTATTGGTCAAACATGGAGTGTTATGGTATATTCCAATGCACTCCAATACCCAATGGTTCACCCCCTTTCGCTCTCATTTCCACATATTTCTTACGCTGGAGTAGGCTCTCCTTTATTCACACAACATAAACTATAACAGACATCTTCTTTTTTTAAAAAAAATAAATAAACATGGCATCCGCACAACTAGCCTCGGAGAAGCCAAGAGGGTTGGTTTCCATATATAAATTCTCCCCCATCACCATTTGATAGTTTATATTCTCAGTTGGTGTAGTTGGTGCCGTCACTGTATTCTTTCTTTATAAATTTCTGTAACCTTCTCGATCATTACTCTAATTTTCACTTAATCTAACATCACCACTCCTCGTCTGAACTTCATTTCTTATTCTTAACCAAAATTCAGGTCTTTGAGCTTGCTGACACTAAACCCTACTCTGTTTCATCTTACTGTCTATATCATCTATTTTAAGCCAAAGCGACTGTTGTGTTTCTGTGCGTAACAATTTTGTTTATTCTCTTGTCTCTGATTTGGAGTCTCACATTTTTTACCGATAGGTAAAGCTATCCTGTCAATCTACTGTTAAATTCATCTGTGCCTCCTAACCAATTGACAATCCTAATATCTTAGACTACTTATCTCCAAATTAGAAAACATTCCCTCTTCTTCATCTTTCAATGAAATCATCATTCTTGGGGATTTCAATGTTCATCACTGCTTTTACCTAATTCTCAAGATACAGCTGATGAACTTGACTACCATATTTCTAATCAGAATTAACTTAAGCAGTAGGTGCAGCTCTCTACTAGTATCCTTGACCGCCCTAGAGATGAATTCAACATTCTAGACTCTTTCTCCTCCGAGCTCCTCTAATCACCTTATCTCTGAATTGTGTCTAGCAGGAAAGACTCACGGCTTCTAAAAGTTTTTGGCACTTCAGTGCTGTAAACCCGTCGGATATGTTGTCGTTTCTTAGACTTCCCATAGAATGATTGCTACATCAGTGGGTGTTTGAGGTTTGGGGGGTCCCTCGGAGGTTGCTAAACTCATAACCGAGGTTATTTTCTGATATGGACGGGTACATTCCATACTCTTTCTCTTCTACTAAAATAAAAAAAGTCTTGACTTTAGGAGATCCTCACTAGGTTTTTGAGATTTGTAGGGGAGAAATTTTTTTTTCGATTTTTTTTTATTCGTTATTATAGAAAAACATTCCTGAATATCATAATGTAATTACTTTTTTCTTTTAGAAAACTAATCGAATGCTCA
>JABUQX010115101.1:0-21528 GCA_015478945.1 Trachelipus rathkii
TTTAATGGCTGCTAAAGAGTATCGTGATACTCTGTCACCATACCTTAGGTACATAAGTTGGATCCGCGCAAAAACACGGAAAAAATTAAAGCGTCCAGTTACAAAAGTTAGAAAGAATTAAGGCGACTGAATGGATGTACGCGTCATGTCCACTACTGCGAAGATATCAAAGACATATTTCCATCATTTTGGACAGCTACAGCTGACTCACATGCTGAGGGAAACTAAACTTGAGCATGTAACAGTTAGTACAATGTCTATCGCGTAATGTCTTCAAACTACTCCTATAATTTTCTAGCTTGATTGAATAGAAGACACTTCGGGTACAAACCATTGATGATGATTCCGCTGAAACTTTAGTCTGTACAGAAGCAGAAAGTGCCAATCTAGTACTTCACTCACTTACATTACTCTACAATACCGAAAAGCCTTACTACAACATCGGTCTGGGCATAATTATAACTGATGAATTTGTTTCATCATTTTATTAACAAAAATATTAAACAAAAAGTAGATGCACACACTAGTTATTTACAAAAAATCAAAGTAAGAGTTTGAGGATGGAATAAGAACTTCAGTATTTGAATCCCTAGCTTTAGGATTTTTTTTCGACAGCTTCGAATGGTTGAAGACCATTAAACGAGTGTGGCTATTGTTTTCAAGAATCGTCTGGTTAAAGTGTCTGACTCATGGGCAAATTATTTTAACATACCTACGGACAAGTAAACTTCACTCTAGGTATTTAATGACTGGGAAACAAGCTAACCGTATCTTTGGGAAACATGAAGAATAGTGATGCCCTTCAAAAATTGTGTAATATCCAATCTCATTTATTAGCCGAAAATCAAGTACATATTGATTCACAACTGCACACACAGTATGAGATGAAAAAGAATGTGAATACTGAAAAAATGTTTTACGTAGAGTTTGTTGCTGTCTTGACAATTTTCTTTGACAAATTCGTGGACTTGCTTTTTAGAGGTCGAAATATGAAATAATCGGCACTCTCCTTCACAAAATGACAATCCCCTTGGATTACTATTGAGCTTTTGATTACAGAGTTCGATCCTATTTTTTACAGTAGGTCCATTCTTATCTCCGCTTCGGAAATTGTATGGTAAAGGTAATGTTTCAATTTAACTTGTATTATACATCACTACAATGAGTTTATTTCCAAATTGATGAATTGGGAAGTTTTCTCCTAGCTCTTTTATTTCAGAACCATAAACTAGGCTATTCTTATTACTCTACATTGAAAAACCTCTAGCAAATTCGACACCAGATTTCTCTCACTGTGATCAATTAACTTTTATTTTTCGCTATATGTGAAAAGCAGCGGTAAGCCAGTTGCATCTATCGTTTTTTATCCCAGATTTTTCTATAAACATCCTTCCTGGTCGAATGATAGTTGCCACATTCTTCGACTTGTCACGATGTCCTTTATTTACTACGAAAACTTTAAACTGGTTCTAAAAATCCACACCTGATTCGCAAACTCACTGGTGACCTGTCGAGGTTCAAAGATACGACAATTCTTGCTCGTCAGAACGAATACGGCAGGAATAAATACTCCTGGTGTTCAAGCATACAGAATCAAGAAGAAATTAACCCATGACATGCTGAATTTGTTCCCTTTGTTTCTTGCCATACTCCGCTTGAAATTTGAGTTTGGGTCTCTCATTATGCTGCAAGAACTGTACTCGTTTTTAGATTGCTGTTATCATTCTTTTTTGGTATCTTCTTGCAAGTAGCATCTTCGTACATTACTTTTTTTTCTTCATCCTACACATAGCATATGGTTGGGGTTTCAATCTGGTATCCAGGCTTGCCCTCGCACGCTCGTCTTGAACGCCGCGAGGGCACACGATGCTCTGCTCGAACGTGATGCAGTGACTTGCATGAGCGCGCAACTACGCAGAAATCGCTCTGCATTGATGAAAATACATGATGATGAGAACCAAACATCAACAGCCAATTGTAGATCATCTTCACATAGGCACTATTCACACGAATTGGAAACAATGTAACAGACACTCGCTTTGCGAGTGCGGAGGAGTGAGTATTACTGTTCTCATCAGTTTAATTGCGCAATTTCAATCTCTCACAGGCACACTATGATTACGAACTTGCTATTTAACCTGCCAGTTCTTTGTACGTTTCATACAGGTTTCTACAAGTGTCCTTCATACGCATTTTCAATTCCTCAAGTGCTTGACTTCGTTCAATTGTTTGCGGGACCGGAGGAATTGATATGACGAAATACCTTATAATCTATTTTTTCAAGAAAATCTGCGTGACACAACCAAAAAGAAAACGTACAGCTGGAGAAAGTGAGAATGATCATCATATATTTTTTTCAGGAAAGGACCAGTTTAGAGTGAAAACATACTTAGTAATTTTGGATCCCGATTTTAAAGATTTAATATTCGAAAGAAAAACAAATTTTAATTCTTATATAAATGCTATACTTTTGGACGTTTGTTGTTATGAACAATATAATAGTCCCTTTCAAACGATGTTCTTGAGATTTTGTAGAGACCACGCTAGCAAAAATACATTGATAGAAGAGAAAATAATTGCCATTTGGACTTTGCAAAAGTGGAGTTTTTTTTAGGTAATTATTTTTGAATTCAATTTTCAATTTATTAACTCCCAATTCCTCAATTAGAGTCATTGTCTGAGATTGATGATTCTTTTGCCCTTCTCCTATTGTTTGTCTTTGAATCATGGTTAACGACTGTACTTAGTGCACAGGCAAGTCTTCCTCGCAAGCTTCTTCAAATATGTTGCACACCTTGCATACTTCGAATCTTATAACTACTGTCCTTCATGTGGCTTAATTACAGAAGTCGAGAGGTCTTTTTCCGTTTTAAACAAATGAGTTAAAAATTATTTGCGTCTACCTTTCTCAGTCAGTAAAAAATGTTGTGTTGATTTTTATCTCTACTTCTCTCCGTCCAGCTCGAGAGTCCGTGATCATTCACATTGGAGTCTATTTGACATTACGATAGAGGAATCATCGATGAAATTCTTCAAAATGTTAAGGCTCATGAACAAAGGCTCTACTACGTAAGATGCATCGTAGAAGTTGTATTTCCTCAGATGATTTTTGATCTAGATTACTAACTCCGCGATAACTGATTAATCTTCCACTCGTAGTACGATTATATATTGCTACCCTACTCTAACTACTATCGATAAACTTATACTTATTGCCTACTATTTATCTTCCATTTCTACATTCGCCTATCATAATATATATTATATAGTCTATAATAATTATATTTATATATTACTTATTATTATTAACTATTATATATATATATTTCCTATATATATATTGTCACAATAACCTATCCATTATCTCTTTATTCATTTATACCATTCCTCTACCTCTACCGTAACTAACTCTAT
The DNA here is from genome assembly GCA_015478945.1 of Trachelipus rathkii. Lineage (NCBI taxonomy): Eukaryota > Metazoa > Arthropoda > Malacostraca > Isopoda > Trachelipodidae > Trachelipus > Trachelipus rathkii. The sequence goes on from JABUQX010115101.1 coordinate 3,415, forward strand.
ATACACTATATATATATATAATAAATAATATTATTATACTCTATAATAATTATATATATACCTCCTACCTCACCTTATATCATTTAATACTTTAATACTCATTTATATATATATATATCATACAATTACTTTTATATTATTTCAGCCTACTTATCCCCTACTATTTTTTTCCTTTGGCACGGTCCTGCTATATAACACCCCTTTACGTCCTTGAGTAATATTGGCTAATTCTATTAGTAGTTAAATTAGGTCTAGGCATTCTTATTTATATTTCGGTTTCCACTCTTACCCCTATTGCCATACGGCTGCTATACCTCTCGACCCTAAGTGCTGGTTCATTAAACGCGTTAATCTACTTCTAGGTGTCACATTAACTCGTCTAATATTCCCTTTTTTCGTTCACAGCCTTTTTAACGCACTTTCAGTCCTACTCCTCACTTTCTTCTCCGTCTCACTATTCTGACAAAAGAGTAACTCGGATCTCTACTACATTAACGGTATGTTATCTATTTCGTCGAATATCTGTCTTAACGAGTTAAAACATTTCTTTCCTACATCATTCCTCCTCTTTATTATTCATCGTTAACTATATTCCTTCCTATTATATTGCTGTAAGCTTTATAAAATACATTATTCTCTTTTCTTTAACGAGTATTTCTAAACCAATTGTTTAAGTTGTCGACTCTTTCGATAAGAGTCATAAACTTTTTTTTTCCACAAAATCATATCCCTAAATACTCTCTCTCTCAATGGCTCAATATTGTGTTTAAAGTTCTTCTTCGTATTCGGTTTATCTATCTCCGGTTTAGTAATGGTTTAACTCTCTTACCCAGGGTTTTGGATAATTACAATAAACGCCGATGTTATTTTTGAGGGAATTAAGTGCTTACTCGTGTTTCTGTCACCGCCCCCTTTATCTTCTTCATATGTTTTTCTAATTTCTATTTATTACTACTAAAGCTCTTAAATACTAAAGCTTTCCTTAGTGTTGGTACAGTATATCGCTACATTCTAACCCTAATTTCCGAAATAAAGATGTCACGCGTCTTGAAATCCCTTCTTAATAACTTCTACAATTTAGCTTTTCTCACTTGATATTCTCATCTTAAGATCTTTTGAACTTTTCGAACTTCTCACTTTCTTAGATCATTTTGGATTTATCTCATTCTCTTCTTTCCTAATGCCAGTACGGCTTTTGGTGTCATTAGTGTTCTTTTCCGTATATCATCTTTTTCCTTATTTAATTTCCTGAAGTATGTGTTTATTGCCGTTCTTAGGAACCTACGGGGATGCTTGCTTAGTGCTGTTGACATTCAATTTAGGCATTTGATACTCTAGGTATCTTGGTCACTGTTACATCACTTTGCTTCTTTCTTCTTATTATGCTCCCCTTCCTTCTGTGGGGTTCCACTCCTTCTTCTTCTTCTGCCTACTATGGTCCTAAGCTTGTTCAAGTACGCTAAACATTCTGTAGCTGTTTGGTTTTATGAGAACGCTGCACTCACTTTCTTCTGTCTTAATAGTTGTGTGTTTCCATCAGTTGGTTTCGTACTATCTTCCTACTTTATTCCTACTTTCGATTTAATGATCTTTTACTCACCTGCACATCCTTTTTACCTCTATCCCCTTCACATGCACTGATTGACTCGACCATTCTTCATTCGTTTTCAACACCTTTCCTAAATCTTTCAATCTTCGACTTCAAACAACAAATGGTTGTTTGGCTGTATTTTCATAACGTTCTTTCTCCCTTGCCTGTATTTCTAGAGTAGATATTGGCATGTGTGTGTTGGGTCCTGTCTCTTACTTTTGTGTTTATAATTCAATTTTTTTAAAAACCCACTCTCTAAACAATCTCCCTCTCTTTCATATATCCTATCTAACTATCCTATCCTCTTAATTGACGTGTTCTCTTTCGTCTCTCCTGTTGTACAATATACATAAACATTCTTGGTGCTAACATAAACAAAAATATTGTCTTATTGGAAAACTCAACATCACAACGGTTTGATGTTCGAGGTTTGCGTTTCTTTACAAAGTAAAACTGTAGTTTTCTATATGCGTTCAAACTAAACAAAATAAATTCAAAGCAATTTTCTTTATGAATATTCTAATAAAACTTTTCTACTTTGCATAATATTTTATCTTTCATGTCGTAACTCTTTTTTATGAGGGGAGGGGAGGCTCTGGTTTCACCCGGCTTTGGGACAGTGTCGAGTCAGCGGCAAAAAGGCTTATAAATTGTTCTGTACTTTCCACCAGTTCACTTGACCCTTTACTTTTGCGGGGTAGTAAATGTTGTGTTTTTTTTTTCTTTTTTTTTTTGGGGGTTTATCTCTTTTTCTAATAGGTAATCGCAGCGGTCAGGTGTTCGAGGCGATACTTACTCACTCCGCGGTATCCACCTTACCTTTCTTTAACGTCCGTACCCTCCATAGTAAGTAAGCACAAGCAGTTGCTGGTAATACTCTGTGACGCATCTTTTTGTGTAGCTTTTGTTAACGATTAACATCGGTAATCTTTTCATACATGTTGCCTCCGCGGTTCTGACTGAGCGGTCGTCTTACCTATTATTTCTACTGCACCTACTGTTCTGTGAAACTTTCTTCCATCTTCTGTGTTGTTTCCAGCCTGAATTTAATCTCCCTCAACTTTAAGCCTGCGTCTATGTTCATTCTTGCGTTAATTTCCTTCATTAGCGGATGAATATATTCTGGCACTGCACTAACAGCACTTTGGTTCAATATTCATAGCAGAGAAAGTGCGGTTGATAACTGAAAAAAAAATTTTTTTGAAGACGGGTTAACGTTAACCGATTAACGTTTAACTTTTCCGCTACATTTACTTAACCTGCTAAATGCTTTATATTTGATTAACATGTTAATTTTTTTTTTTAACTTTGGAATTAAATAAAATTTCACGACGTTAACTTTCTCATTAACGGTGCCCACTTCTGTATTATATATATTACATTTCTATATAATATATATATATATATCTATATTATATACTTAATATATATATATATATATTATATGTATTATTAATATATATATATATTATTTATATATTATATTTATATTATTTATTATTTATATATTATTTTTTATATATATTACTTATTTTATATATATCTTTATATATTCATATTATAATATATTATATTATTTTTATTATTCTTATTATTTAGTCTAACATATAGTTAGCCTCATATTATAGAATATCTTTCTGACATAAAACTGTAGTTGCATTTAGTATTATATATATATTATAACTATATATTATTACTATATATATATTTATATATATTTACCTAATATAATCTTTTATCTATATATACTATATATATATATTATATTATATATACCTCACTTATAGTATATACTAATATATCTATATCCTTTACATTTTCTATTCTATATATATTATCTATTATTCTATTCTCTAATCCCTTCTATATATGTTTTTTTTAATATATATTCTATCTTTATATTATTTATTATTCTTATAGTTTCAATATGTAGTATTAGTATATTAATGTTGATGATGGTACTACCGTATTGTGTGTCGTGATATTGTTAATATAAACTTATTTTATATTCACTTTCTTTACTGTCAACCTTTTCTCTAATATCCTTGCTATTATATACGTACTCAGTTGGAAAAGGTACTATTATCTTTATCTTATATATATAATTTATAATATACTTTATATATACCTACGTATTCTTATACTTCATCTACTACTGATATTACTTATACATATTCTATTCTATCTATACTTATATATCACTCTTCATTCTCTCTTACATTATTTTATGTATATCTTTTACTCTAATATTATGTTTTATTGATTCACTTATATAGAAATGTTTCGCTTAATAAATATATTATACAAAGAAAGATCAAGATTCAGTTTATATATATAATATACTCTACTATTTTATATCTATATTATATATATTTACTATATCTATTTGTTTATTCTTTTATTTTAATAATTAATAGTTAGCTTTAGTCTCAATGTATAGATATGCAAATTCTTCATCATTATTAACGAGTATACGAGCGGTTCTTATCTAATATCTACATAACATATTTTCATGTATGACATTTGTATGATAACGCAATATTTGTGACTGTTTATTGTCAGATAATCATTATCTTTATGTACTTTTCATAAATTAATAACTTCTTTCTTACTTTTATTTTCAATTAATTTATATTATAATTATTAAATATTATTTTTGGTATTTTCAAAAATTAAATTTAATTCTTTTTATTTACATTATTTATATGGAAAGGGTCTCCTATGCATTTTTAAATGGTCCACAGGGCCTCCGCAATGGTCTTAATTCCCGGCATTCTGCTTGTATATATCGCATGTGGACGTAACTGAATCAAAGATTGTAAAAAAATTCTTCCTTTTTCAAACAGAACTCCCATTTTCTTTGAGGACGCCCTAGCACTTTTTGTGATTGTTGTTCACTAAATTTGCACATTTTTTTTTATTTTTAGTGAACCAATTCACATATTGGTCACAGGAGAGACGAGAGGAACCGTCGAAAGAGATAGTAGAATTAGAAGGTGTATTTCTTTAGTAGAGAGGAAAGAGATTTGTGAAGTTTGAGATTTTTTATTAATTAGTAAATTTGAATTTCCCACGTGTAGAGAAACGCACCCCACTCGGAATTCTACTCTACAGATCTAGCTGAGTAAAATAATTTGAATCGGAAACGATTAAAGTACGTATAGAGTTGCAATTCTAAGAATTAAAAGAGGGAGCCGTTGATATTGAATTGAGTTTAGTAAGACATGAATGGGTTCTGAGTTCATCTAGGCATATGAGTTGAGATAGAGTTACGATTGCAGGTGATGAAATAGATCATTATATCGAAAAGTAACGTAATATAAGTATTGAGTACAGATCAGACAGATACCCAGAGGAATAACATATTATAGCTCATCTTTTTAAATAGAAAAAAGTAAGTAAGATGTGTTCCATGATATTAGTCAGTCCCGAATATATGAGCGACCTTTGAAGAAAAAGCTAGACATAAGTAAGCTCCACCACGCTAGTAAATCCAAAGGAAGGGAGCAGGGAGCTTGGAGAGCAGTGACGCGTGCCATACTCCTGTCAAATGCACTTTTGTGATTATGTCAGTGCCACCCCAATACGCATTTAAGTCTCCCTTAGTTCCTAATGGGTGTGATAACCATATTATCGTTAAATAGGAAAGTTATTATCACCTCATGTAGACCTCGAACGCCGAAGCCGTACTTGGCGACTATCTAGAAATGAAGGAGAATTAAGATTCCATGTATGTCTAATGAAAGTTGATGTAGTTAAGAAGTGTATTTCATTAAGATTCTTAGATAGAATATTCCAGGTCTGACAGAGCTTAATAGGTGAATATTCATGTAATTAGAAGGATCTAACGTAGTGGGCTTCCTTTTTTCGGAAATAGGAGGTTGGACATGTGGTGCTTCCAACACTGAGGGATGTGAATTAAGATAGAGTAACATGAGAATATAGTGAACGTATTAAGAGACGGGGATAGCAACACTCCCAATCAATAACTTCGGGAGCGAATGCCCATTACTACGGATGTTTTTTTTGTCCTCACTCATCTACCGCCTTTCCTAACGTCATTATATATTATATTAAGATCTCAGGTAGCCCATGACACCGCCGATCAAGTATGTCATGTACTCGATCATGAGTAATGGACACCTGAGAGGAGAAGGGTGGAGGAGGAACGGAAATGCCATTATGTAATCTGCCCAGGGTTTGAGTTTTAGAGGAAAATAGGAGGCCGACGAGATTGGCCTTTTTTCAGTTGGAGAGTTATCGTAACAAGAGCCATCAGAATCGATAAGTAGGAGGAAATTAGGCTAGATATTACATGAGTTGTAAGAGATGTTTTGGCAAGAGGGTCAGAAAGATTGTCAGTAGGAGAACCAATGTTATATGCTTTAGGCACTTTTCCTTTTCGTCGGTATCCGCTGTTGATAATTTCATTGCCCTATCTTTTGCATTCGTCGAAGAGTGATTCCGTGTCAACCCACTGCATGCTTCTATGTCATAAATGCTTAAATTAAGCTCAAGAAGTGATTCAGGCAGAATGCCTTTAAGCTAAATTTTTTTCTCAACCTCGATAAAGCTGCCTGTTCTCTATAGAACTCCCTCCTCACCGAATTAGGCCCAAAGCAGAACAGGCACGATTCGACACATGGTATTAATGAAGGAGAGAAATAGATTTAAGTTAGCACAAAGGAATTTGAAACTGTTCTCTATCAGCCTCTTCACCTTTCAACGATCATACATGCTCACACTCACCATTTAGTGGCACATGCTAATGCCGAAGCGTCATATACACAGAGACTCCCAAATGCAGTTTCATGCACTTCCATATTTAATAAGTCTATATCATAGAGAGCGACTCTCAAGGCATACCTTCAATATTAGCCCGATCCAAAGGGCCCAGGAAATAATAATGCAATTAGGCAGGTATGGTAGCTTGATTGAGATTGAGAATATGATTATATCAAATGCTTAAGATGATACTATTATTTTTTTCTTTTGTCTTGTTGGATTCTTAAGATATAATACCAAATTATGTACATGCGTATATGGTTGTGTAATTATTTATTATATTCATTGAGAGTAACTATGATCTATTATTGGCTTTTGAACACATTTACTTTTGTGCTTCATAAATTATTCGTACGACTGTTTTTACTTAGAATTTTGGTTTTGTTGGTTTCTTACGATGCCGGATGTTGTGCTACATGTTTTCTCTTTGATTAGTCTCTGCTCCGATCGTTGAGAATGCTGAATCGCAACTGGCTTCCCTCCTCTTCCACCTATTTATCTTATTTATTTCCAGGAGTGAACCCAAACCACTTCAGTGTTGTGTTTTATCGGTATTTTGAAATCCCCTCATAAATAGAGGACCCCTAGTATTTGGAGTTGTAGTAAGATATATACTCTATATTTACTCAATTTCCATCCCCCGTTAGAGAGTGCTAAATAAGTATTTACTTCCCTAAAGAAAGAAGCTCGCAAAAATGCTTGTCTGTTTAGGAGAACAGTACATGAAGCACAAGAATTCATTGTATGTCAGATTAGATCAGGAAGAAGATTCTCTGAGCCACAGCACGGCTCTTGCCGAAGTCTGATACTTCGATATTCCTATAGAGACGTGGGTTACATTGTTTTGTGTTATGTATTTAATTGCTTAAGCATGACGCACACTCTTACTCCACCCTCCTCAGAATCGGATTATGAATAAGTGATAGCTTAGCCTACTACATTAACACTACGAGTTTAGATGGAATGAAATTCGTTGCCAGCCATCTGCCTGAGTGCGCAGTCATCAAGAGGTTATACTATAGGTTTGGAGTCATATGGCTAGTGTTCTATGTTTGGGTATTATTCCACCGGCCGGGAGTGAGGCTCACTAAGTTGTCTTGGTTGGGGGGCATCTTTTAAGGCCGCGTATGTGTAGGTGGAGGAGTTAATAGAAACGCTCGGCCCGGGCGTCGCGGGCTACGGCAAATCTGCCCATCGTTTTCGACTTATCGGGGGCGCGCTGCCTCTTCCCGTCGTACCACCCGCCGACCGACTCGCACGCTTCGAGCAACACGCACCACACCTTCACCCCCGTCCGCAGACACCACACAAATAAGAACACTAGACCAATAATATATATCCTATAATTATATATGTATAGGCTACCGCTATATAGTACGTATATATAGCCCTATACTATTATACTATACATCTTACATATATATATATCTACGCTATAATATAATATATAGTATATTATATATATATATCTATTGTATATATATATAACGCTATATACTACTACGTATATATTATATATTTAAGAGTACTGTAACTCGAGCACAACACACAAATATAGAAAATAGACATATATATATTACTATATATATACTATACCCTACGAAATTATTTATTTTGTTAAATGGTTTTATTTTGGTTTGAAAGTTTTAAATATGAATTTGAATTAAAATTGAAAATATTTTTTTTATCAACTAGAATTGCAGTTAATGTTTCGTTTGATGGACCGAGTTCCAGATGGCATTCAACCTATGCTTGAAGCATTAGAAGAACATATAATATCTGCTGGCTTAGCTGATATGGTCGCAGCAGCTGATTCTATAACTCAGGTTTGATTTTTTTTTCTCAATGTAACTCCTTTATTTTGAACAGTTTCTATAAAATTTTAGCTTGATCTATCTCTTACATATTCTAACTTCTGTCTAGATAATTTTTTAAACATTTTATGTAGCTATCATTTACATGGTTGTATTGAAAGTATCAACTAATCAAGTGAAACTTATTTTTCATTGTTCCAGGATTCAGAACAGTATGTTGAAAAATTGTTAGATTTGTTTAAAAAATTTAGTTTATTAGTGAAGGATGCTTTTAATGAAGATCCAAGATTTTTGACTGCTAGGGACAAAGCTTACAAACACGTAGTTAATGACACTGAAGTATTCAGATTAGAATTACCAAGCAAATCTGTGAGTATTATTTTATTATTTAAATGTTTTATTTATATTGTTAATATGTAACAAACGCTTATAGCGAATTGCCTAACAAATTAATTGATTTTATTTTTGTTATTGACAAATTTATTGTTAAAGAAATTCCGTTTGTCGAAATTATTTATTAGTACTTATTCAAGGTGGGCCGACTCCATATCCGTTTCCAGTATTAAATAGCTTGTACACGAATTAACAAGTTTCTTTCTTAACATTTTCAGAAAACTGTACATGTGGCAAAAACGTTGGTTATGGCATGGGTTGTGTAGCCACACTCTCAAATAATAATAATAATAATAATAATAATAATAATAATAATAATAATAATAATAATAATAATAATAATAATAATAATATAGAGGGAGAGTATACACATACTCAAAGCGATGAAATTACCTTCCATTTTTAATGGTTCGCCTTTCTCTTTTGCGCTCATTTTCTTCTCACACTCATCCTTCAGGCAACATCTTACTGACCACCATTTATCCACATATCATATACACATACTTAACGGCTCCTCACACCCTCTTCTAGACCAAAATATTTACAGAATCCGCTACTACTTATATCCCTATGTGTGGGGGAGAAAGAATTGCCCACATTGTATGTCCTGCGTGTCATAGAGGGCGACTAAGGGACGGTGGTAGTTGGGTTGGCTGCCCACTACCACCTATCTAATTGTATGAATCGTATGGGTGCATGGAATGTCAGAGGAATAAATGTTGAGGAGAAGAGGAGAGAGGTGATGGATGTATTTAGAAAGGGCAAATTGGATTTGCTCGCTGTGACTGAAATAAAGATGAAAATAAACGGTGAAAATGAGTGGTGTGGTGTGAAATGTGTATGTGCTGGTGTGGAAAGGAATGAGAGGGGGAGAGAAGGAGTTGCAATTTTGATGAGTGACTTGTGGTACAAAGCTATGGTAGATTTTGTGTGTGTGAGTACTAGAATTCTAATGGTTAAATTTAAATTTGAAAAGATCAAGGTACAGTATGTGTGGTTGTGACGTATGGTCCATCTGAGGGAAATGTTGAAGAGAGCACGATTTTCTGGGATAATCTGAATGATGTTTTGGATGGGGTGAGTAGGAGCTTCAGGTTGATTGTGTTGGGGGACCTAAATGGTTGGATAGGTGATCAGAAAAATTAATGGTATAACAAGTGGTTTTGGGGTGTCGGGAGAAAGTGAGAATGGCAGGAAAGTGATTGATTTCTGTGAGGAGAGAGGTGTGTGTGTAAGTAATACTTTCTTTAAACAAGAGTATCCCTAAGTATACCAGAGTTGGTGTAGGTAGAGATGGTATCGAAGTGAAGAGTATGATTGATTTTGTTTGGTGAAAAGGAGGAGGTTTTGAAGTATGTGTTGGATGTTAAATCATTGAAGGGATTAGGAATGGGATTATCGGATCATTATGTTGTTCTATGTAAAATTAAGTTAGAGGGGGCTTGGATGGAGAGGAAGGTGATGCGGAAAGAAGTGGTTAAAATTAAAAGTGAGAAGTTAAGTTAACAAGGTATTAAGGATAATTATATAAGAGCACTCGCAAGTAAATCATTTGAATGTGAACAAGTTGAAACTGAACAAATCTGGGAGCAAATTAAGGAAGCAGTTGTCAGCAGTGCAAAGGAAGTATGTGGATGTGCTAAAGTAGGAAGTAAGAATGTTAATAGTTAGTGGTGGAATGAAAAGGTGATGCAAGCTGTTAAAAGTAAAAAAGAAGCGTGGTTGAATGTACTACAAGCCAATGATGAAGTTTCAAAAGAAAGATGTTTGGAATTAAATAAGGAGTAAAAAAGAAAAACTAGGCGTAGGAGAAAAGAAGAGGTAAATGAACAGTTTGGAAGGAGAATGAATGGGGACTTACAATTGAATAGGAAGATCTTCTGGAAGGAAGCGCGAAACTTTAAGAATGAGAATAAGGGGAACCTGCTTAGAATAATGAATAGGGATGGTGCTTTTGTAACTGATTACATGGATGTGGGGGGAGTGTGGAAGGAACACTTCGAGAATCTGTATAATATTAACAGTAATGAAGAGATGATAGTGAATGTGTGTGGGTTTGATGGTGCCAGAAGGAATAGGTATTTTGGGGATGAAGTGATTAGCAAGGAGGAGGTAATGGGTAGAGTGAGAAAGTGGAAGAATGGTAAATCTGCAGGTATATATGAAATTACTTGTTAAATGATCAAGAACGGAGGTGAGATGGTGATTGATTGGATTTGGAAGTTGTGTAATAAAGCGTTTATGGAGGGTATATTTCCGAGGGATTGGAGTGGAGCAGTATTAGTGCCCTTATATAAGGGTAAGGGAGATAAGGGGAACTGTAGGAATTTTAGGGGAATTAGTTTATTGAGTGCTGTAGGGAAGATATATGCTGGTATTTTAGTCGAAAGAGTGCGTCGAGTGACTGAAGGACTGATTGGTGAAGAACAAGGTGCGTTTAGGAATGGTAGAGGATGTGTGGATCAAATCTTTACGTTGAAACAAATGACTGGGAGAATGAGGGAGAAGAGGAATAAATTGTATTTAGGTTTTTTGGATTTTGCAACAGGCGCATGATAGGATTAACAGGGAGGCTCTATGGCAGGTGTTTTAGTGATATATGGTGTTTGGTGGTAGGCTTCTGAATGGAATCAAAAGTATGTTATGACGATAGTGAAGGGCGTGGTGTAAAGAATAATGGTGTCAAAAGTGATTGGTTTAAATATTAATAGCGGAGTAGCAGGGATGTGTTATGTCCCATTGGTTATTTCAATTTGGTATGTGGGATGGCGTTTTTGAAAGAATTTACAGATGGGGGTGCAGGACATAGTGTTAGAATGAATCGGAGAATAGAGTGAGTGGAGGGTTCCCCTACCTATTATATACGGATGATTTGGTTTTGTGTGGGGTGAATCTGAAGAGAAGTTTAGAGGATTGGTAGAGAGATTTGGTAGGGTGTGTAAAAGGAGGGGTTTGAAAGTAAACGTAGATAAGAGTAAGGTTAATGGTTGTGAGTGAGGATAGTCCTCGGTTTGAGTTTTGTTAAATGGTGAACAGCTGGAACAAGTGTCTGAGTTTAAATATTTAGGATATATGTTGGATGAAAAGGGAACGGATGATGCAGAGTGTAGTAGGAAAGTTGTGAATGGCAGGAAGCTGCACGTGCAATTAAATCGTTGATGGGTGTAAAGGGACTAAGTCTTGCTGAAGTGTGTTACTGTGTTACATGAGGGTATTTGTTACCTGTGTTAATGTTTATTAGTACGTGAGAACTATGGTCCTGGAATAAGAGGTTAGATTAAGTTTAATGTGCTAAGATGGATAATCTTAGGGCGTGTTTGGTGAGAAGGAATTGATAAAATGAGGATGAACGTATTAGAGTGTTATGTGGTGAAGAAAGGGGTAAATGAGAGAATAGATGAAAGTACGTTGAAATGGTTTAGTCATGTGGAAAGGATGAATGACTGTCGGTTGGTTAAGCTGATGTATAGTTGTGAGTGTGTTAGGAATCAACCGGCTGGGAGACCGAAGAAAAAGTGGATTGAGTCATTAAAGGAATGTCTGGAGGAGAGAAATTTGAGTTTGGCAGAGGCGAAAATAAAGGTGCAAAATAGGAGTGAATGGCTGGGTTTTGGGAGGGGGTATGGTTGTGGCCCACTTGGGCCAGGGGATGAACCCTACTCTTGACGATATGCCATAGTGAGGGTCGGTCGCGGTCCCGTGAAGCTGTAGGGTGGATTTTCTGACGGCGACGAGCTCTCACTAATAGGTATAGAGGGGGTGGTAAGGCTGGGCTTATTCTTGGGGGAAAAAAAGGAAGATGATGATGATAATAATAATAGATGTAAAGTTTCTCACATTATACAAATTTATATATATATTATATATATATATATATATATATACTTATATATATATTATATATATATATATATATATATATATATATATATACTATATATAATATATAATATATATATATATAATATATATATTATATTATCTATATATATCATATATATATATATATATTTTATATATATATATATATACTTCTGCCCCTGGCCCATCTTAATTGGAGGGCCACTCTGCTTCCAGGATGCCATATGCCGCCAGCGTGCGGTTCCACAGGTTGAGGAGAGAAGATATAGAGAAGTTCGCCGGGGGGGGGGGGGGCGTCGAGAGCCATAAGCACCCAGTAAGGAGGTGCTCTATTGTATCTTGAGAATTGTGAACATCTGGTGCAAAGTGGGGAGATGACATTGCTCTAGTTTGAATCTAATATTTATATTGCAATGAGTTTTGGGTGGTGACCTGATCTGCTCTGGGCAAGGTCCATTTGGCCTCTTCTGGACAGCGTTTCTTCTCTATCGGAAAGTTTTGGGTAGGGGATGTTTAATAAATGTTATTATGGGCGGTTTTGAAGGTATGTGTTGTTAGATGGGTTCATGGATATGTGTAATCCATGACGCTATTGGAGGTTGTAAGCATTATATTGTAAGGTGTTGTAATAGAATTGAGCTGGTGAAGAAGGGTGGGATTTTGGTCTTTGTCGAGGGGGATTGGAGAGAATTTGGTGACAAGGGTGGGTTGGATTACGGTTTTCTGATAGAATTGAGTCCCCACCATCTTCAGATGTGGAGATGTGGAGGATGGAGGTTTCGTCGTGTAAATGTTGGATTGGGGTGGTTTTTAGGCAGCCTGTTATTGAACGCAGGGGGCTGTAATTTTGAAGAGTTTGTAATTTGTGTTCGATTTTGAGAGTGCTGGGAACCATGCTGAGTGAGGCATAGTTTTAGATTTGTTCTAAAATTTTGTTTATAGGTAGTAAGTGAGTTGTGGTTGTTTCTATCGCTTGAAGTTGTGTTGGGAAAAAGGGTTCGGAGGGTGTTTTGTTTTCGTTGAGTTTGCGGAGTGATTTGGTCGATGTGGGTGGGAGAATGTCATGTGAGTGTCGTATGTAAGTCCTAATATTTTTTGTGGTTTTGTTTAATGGAGGAGTGTTTGTTCAGGGTGATTATGGATGGAGAGAGGATTGATGACGGTCAGTGGTTAAAAGGGTGATGCAGGACTTAAAGGGGGGATGCGGTCATTCTGTTGGAGATTAACCCATTTTTCTAATAAATGTAGATAATCTTGGGTATGTTGTGTGGGCTGTGTTTACGTCTGGGTGTTGGGAATAAGATGATGTCAATCTGCCTAATTTATAAGTTGGTGGGTTGGGGTGGGCAGATCTGCAATGAAAAAGTTGAATAAAAATGGAGAGAGATGGGCTCCCTGTGGGATAAGTACCGTTTTTTGTAATTTGATAGAATGGAAGTTGTTTTTTGTATAAGACTTTTGCAAAACGGTTGGTGAAGAAATTGGAAAGCCATTTTTTTGTCATTATTTTTAGGGGGGAGGAGGATTTTTTTGAATAAGGATGTGTGTGGGGACGGTGTCGAATGCTTTGTTTGTCTATTGCTGTGAGTATAGATCTGTGGGAAGTTGATTGGTTGAAGCCATTAAAGATGTGCTCTGTGAGGGAGGTGAGGGCTGTGGTTGTAGAATGGTTGCTTTTGAATCCGTGTTGGAAGTCTGGGAGAGGAATGGATTGAGAAATTTTATTTAATATTAATTTCTCTAGTAATTTACTGATGGAGCAAAGCAGTGAAATTGGGCGATAGGAGGAGGGGGAATTGGGGTCTTTTTTTGGTTTGAGTTTAGGGATTATGTATGCTTGTTTTCAGATTTGGGGAATGTAGTTAAGTTGCCAAGATTTGTTGAAGATGTTTGTGATTAGGAGGATTGCTTTTTCTCCGAGGTGTTTTATGTGCAGGTTGGATATGGAGTCTGAGCCTGTTGCTGTTGAACTTTTTTGAGGGTTTTTAATGTTTCTGTTATCATGATTGTTGTGATGGGGGGGGGAGGTTGTGTTCTAATTTGAGTTTTCTGAGTTGTTTTTTTTTTGTTTTCCTATTATCGGGGTGTGTTGGTTTACGGGAGATGTTAGCGTAATGTTTAGCAAGACTGTCTGATTGTTGTTTTGGGGAAGGGAGGGAATTATTGGGTAAAGATGGGGATTCGTGGGATGGTGGGGGTTGTTTAATTTTTTGATGACTTGCCAGGTTTTCTTGTTGTCTATGCACGAGATGTTTTGTTGTAGGTATTCAGAAAACTTATTTGTATTGTTGGTGGTTATGAGGTTAGAGATTTGGGTGTTTAGGTTTGTTATATAAATATGTGGGGGTATAAGGATTGAGTTTTCGGAGGGAGTTTCTTTGTTTAATGGAGTTTGCTGATATGGGGTTGAGTTTGGGATTGTATGATTTTCTGTGGCCTTTGGGTATATAAAGGTTTGCAGATTTGATGATTGTATTGTATAAGTGAGTGATGGAGGTGTGAAGGGATGTTGTATCGTGGATTTGTATTTGGTTAATGTGGGTTTCGATATAGTTAGTATATGCGGGCCAGTTTGCTTTTTTGTAGTTAGTGTATGTAGTAGTTTTTTGGGGGGGGGATTTTTGGGGGAATTTAGAGAAATAAGAATAGGAAGGTGGTCCGATTGTAGGTCAGTAATAGTGTCCCATGTTAGTAAGTGGTGGTAGGGAGGGGGAACAGAATGTAAGGTCTGGGGAAGTAGGGATTGGTTGACTTGGGGAAGGATTCGGGTGGGGAGGTTTTTTGGAATTAAGGGATATTTAGGGTTTCTAATTCGTTTAAGGATTTATGGTTGCCTCGGGGGTCGGAAGGGTAGTCTTTATACAGGGCAGTCGTTGGTGGGCAATTAAAAATCGCCTCCGAGGATGAGATTTGGGTATGTGGATAAAATTGTTAGTGGGGGTGTGGAGAATGTAGAGATTGAAGATGTTATAGGTGGTCTTGTTCAGTTGGATGGAACAGGATTTGGATTTTATTAGTGCGTTTGGTAATAAAGTGGAGGTGTCGAGAGATGTGTTTGTGGTAAGTAATGTTGTTATGGATCAGTGTTAAGAGGAGGTTTATGGGGGTGGGAGGAGAAGTAGATGGCGTCGCAACCATAGAACGTGGGGAGTGGGGTGTTTTGGGGGAGGAAGGCTTCTTGTATGATAGCTATATGGATGTTGTATTTTTTGAGGATATGGTTGAGTTCTATTGATTTATTGGTTAGGCCATTGATATTTAATTGTAATATATTGAGAGTTAGGGCGTTAGTTTTCGGAAGGGGGGATTTTGAATAATAGTGGGGGGAGGGTTGCAAATTGCACAGGAGAAGCCTGAGTTATTTCTGGGGAGGTTTTGGAATGGGGAGCAGGTCAGGTGAATCCATTTGAGACAACTTTCACATTGAATGCTATTTAGTCGGACTAGTAGTTGGCATATGGGGCAATAATATCTAAGGGGACATGGTTTTTTTTTTCGACATCACCCGACCGAAGAAGAAGCTGTCCCATTACCAAGAAAAAAGAAATGGCTAGAAGAGACAGACAGAGACATTGTTGAAAGAGTGAGATAAAGGTATCACAGGGTTCACACTTTCTGGAAAGTCAGGGAAAGTCAGGGAAAAAAAATTGGTCAGGGAAAGTCAGGGAAACGTTTTGAAATATGCTGAAAGTCAGGGAAATTTTAAAATTTCCAAACATATGAAGAATGATCCATGGACCAAGTTACATATTTTTGATAATATTTTTTTTTTCCCCTTACTGTATAATTGTGGAATGAGAGATGTATTTGATAAGTGAATGAAAAGGATGGGCGAGGAATGACATTCCATAAATTTACTTCTATCCTGTTTCTTTCTATTTTTAGTTCACTATTACCTACTATTCTTCCTATTCTGTTCATAGAAGTTGTTCCAAGTTCAACCTTCCGATTGAAGGTGATTGGTATATGGATGTGTTTTTAGACTGTATGTTTTTTGAGGTTGACGAAGTGATTTTTTTGATTTTTGTGCAGTTGAAGGTATTTATTATTTATTTATAAAATGACTTCAAGCAAAAAAAAGCTTAACTTTTAAACGACCAGTGGTTGGACGTCAAACTGAACCTTGGTTCATTTCTGTTCACAGATTTACAATGTCTCGTACTTAATATTATGGAAAGATTTCTTAAGTCCAGTAAATGCCTGCTACAACCAACAACTAAGCTTTTTGCATTAGATTTACATGACAAACTTGAATGCCAGACTGTGCAATCAAAATGACAGAAAGATATTAGAAAGATGTCTTCTGAAGTACAAGCCTGTCCAATGGCTCTCATCATTGATCCTAGTATATGTTTTTTCCTCAGCCAGAACAAAGGAAACAAAGATTTGAATTTATTGCTAGAGGCATTGTACACGCAATAACCGAATCACAGATTCTGTTTGCTGAGAAATGAAAAAGCCACTATACTCCTACTTTGGCAGTGATTCATTCTACCCTTGAAATTAAAATTCAAATATTTTTGGATGGTGGATTGTCCTTAGAGACTTGATGAGTTTTTTTTCTTCTATAGCACCTGAGAAAATATTATGCGGAATTGTGGCAAATTAATTAAATTAGGACTGATATTTTCGCATGAAATGCGACAGTGGAAGGAGGGTTTTCTATAATTAAGCATTTTTAGTGGAGAATCTGAAAGAACATAGTCTGCTTTTTCAAAGAACATGCACAATGCTATTAAGATCTCATGAAAGTATTCATCAAAGTTCCTATCACTCAAAATGTTGACAAATGTAAGCGCTGCCCATAGGAGATATGAAGAACATGTCTCCAAGAGTCAAAACAGAAAGAAAAAGAAGAGAATTAAAAGGTTGAAAAAAGATTATCCATCAGAATAATAAACTTGAAGAGCAGAGAAAATGTTAAAACTGAAAGCTTTAAAGGAAGAAGACGCTTATATATATATTATATTATATTATTGTATTATATATATATTATATTCCTATATCTCCCCATTTAGAACTTTTGTGATTACAGTGGACGCTATTCACCTAGGCTATTAATGTAAGCTTTTAATTTATTTTCTTTTTGTATAAATAAAACTGTTTTCTTTTGGAAAAAATAAAAAAAAGGAGTGCTTTGGACGGCTATGGTAAGGTAATAGCTTGCAATTAACTAAAAAAAACAAGAAAAATTTCTGAATCTTTTTGTATTAACAATTCTAATAATTTTAATGTAATGAACTGAGTAAAATAGGCTGCTATACATAACTTATAGATATTTTATACCCAAAAATAACGACCGAAATATAAATAAATCTGTCAGGGAAAATTTTTTGCAGATTTGGTCAGGGAATCAATTCAAAATTTTAGTGTGAACCCTGTATCAGAAAAACAAAGTTATATACGACCTGTGGGCCCGGCGTCCGCCGGCCCCTTTCGGCAATGACCCTCCTGGTGGAGGGGGAGAAGTTGAAGTGCTCTTGTTGCCGCCCCACCCCCCCGGGGCAGAAGGTTCCGTCCTTTTTGAAAGGCTCCCGCTCCCTAGCGAGGCAATCGGTTTTGCCATGTGAAGGCGACACTCTTCATCCGAAACATAATATATATATATTTATATATATATATAATATATATATATTATATTATATATATATATATTATAATTATATTATA
>JABUQX010115102.1:0-5000 GCA_015478945.1 Trachelipus rathkii
GGGGGGGGGGGGGGCCAGGGGGGCCATGGCACCCCCCGAAATTTTCTAGAACTAACATTTTTTAGGTATCATATCATTATAATATGAGTACAGAAGTTAATTATTTTATATATTGTGCTGTCAAGAATAAATCTCGTAAGTCTTTAGTTAAAACTAACAACTGAACAATCCGAGAAAAGTTCAAACATTAGAATTTCAGTGATTTTTTGAAGAATGGGTAAGCGCATCTTGAACCTGAACTGAGTATTGAAATTGCTGTACAAGATATTAAACAAATTCACAAAATACAGACCCAAAATTCCTACTTCCGACCCACAAGCTTATTATCGCACATCCATTTTTATACGATTTTTGGATGATTTAATATCAGATTAGAGAGAGAATTTTTAAATTTTCTTGTTAATTTGTCATACCGAACAGGTGTAATGTGCCATATAAGAAGATAAAAGATTGTGTAATATTTTACAAGGAAATCTCAAAGCCCAAATGAAGATTTAATCGTAAAAGCAGAATGGGATTTATGGAGGTTGAAATGGCATCACAGCAGAGGTCACCCAAAAACCGCAAAATGGACTAGTTTCTTTGTTCGCAGTCACAATTTCCAATATTACATCTTGTTGCAAATACTAGCAATTTTACCCGTGTTTAATGCTTCATTGAGAAGCTTTCAACATTAGACTTCTGAAAACCTACTTGAGAAACACTATTGGATGGAAGACTTATTGGACTTGCCCTCATCTACTACATAGAAATTTGAAATAAAATTGAAAGATGTATCTCAGACTTAACTCTCTCAATGCAGGCGATTAATTTAAATTTAGTAGATGATTTTGTAAATTCATATAAATTCTTCCCATTTTTCCTTAGGAATTTAATATTTTGTTCTTCCACTTTATTATATTATATATTTTATTATATATATATATATATTATATATATATATATATATATATATATAATATTATATATATATTATTTATATATATATATATATATAAATTATTATTAATATATATATATAATATATATATATATATATATATATATATATATATATATATTATATATATATTATAATATATATATATATATATATATATATATATATATATATATATAAATATTGTATATATATATATATATATATATATATATATAAATATATATTTATATATATATATATATATATTATATTATATATATATATATATTATATTATATATATTATATATATTATATATATATATATAAAAACGATGTGTGTTTGGCCCCCCAGAAAAAAATTTCTGGATACGCCATATATATATCAAATAGAAGACCGAGAACAGGATGACTTGGAATATATATATGGCGAGGAAGTGAGACAAGCTATAAGAGCCTTAAAGAATGGAAAGAACCCAGGAGTCGATGGACTAAATAATGAATTATTCAAAACAACAGAAAGCATGGTGACATAGTTGACAGAACTCATAAATTGTATATGGAGAGAGGAGAACATACCGTCAGATTGGAGAAAAGCTGTGATATGTCCAATCCATAAAAAAGGAGATAGAAGAGAATGCCAGAATTACAGAGGAATAGTGTTGCTGTTGAGTGCATATAAAATATACGAGAGGATAATAGAGAAAAGACTTCGGAGAGAATTAGAGGAAAAGATTGGAGAGTGGCAACACGGATTCAGTCCAAATAGAAGTGTAATTGACTTTATATTCTCTTTAAAAATGATAGTGGAGAAGAGGATAGAATGGAATAAGGTAGCATATATCGCATTTATAGATCTTTGAGAAAGCTTTTGACAGAATACAAAGAGAGAGATTGTGGATGGTGATGGAAGACCCTGCATATGGAATAAATAAGAAGCTGATAAGGATAATAAGGAATATGTATGAAAACCCCATAAACACGGTTAGAACGGAGATGGGAAGGGAGAAATGGTTTGAAACGAAGACTGGAGTAAGGCAGGGCAGTGTGCTGTCCCCTTTACTTTTTGCATTATATCTGGACAACTGCTTGAAGAGGATATGTGTAAGAGAGGATAGGGAATACACCTTTGTATACGCTGACGACGCGGCTGTGGTGACAAAGGAACAACACGAACTACAAGCTGCTGTGAATTCTTGGAATGAAGTTATGAGGGGGTGGGAAATGAAGGTAAACAGGAAGAAGACGGAGATAGTGATATCGAGACAGGGAGAACACGCGGAGATATGGATGGAAGGTACACAGTTAAAACAGAGTAATATTCGATGAGAAAGGATGGATAGATTCAGAACTGAGGGAAAGAATAACAAAATATTTCAAAGATGTGGAATGTTTGTCCCATTGATGAGCAGAGAGGAGTGCAGTAGAGGTAAAAGTTGACTATAATATACAACTATCTACGACCAATATTACTATACGGGTCGGAATGTTGGGTATTAACACGATGCAGAAGATGTAAAATAGAAGCTGGCGAGATGCGAGTGTAAGATTATATAGAGGAGTGGAGGCTTTAGGAACAGATGGGTGAAAACAATAAGAGAAGAGATCGGAGTCCGCCCAATAATGGAATGTATTGAAAGAAACCATTGAGATGGTTCGGTCATGTGCAGAGAATGGAGGAATGTGATACCCCGAAGCTTAATTGGAGACCTATCGGAACGAGACCAGTGGGAAGACCAAGAAAAAGATGGAAGGATGCTGTGGAAGAAGCAATTACGTCGAGGGGAGAAACGATGGAGAATGTGGAAAGGACGGCACTATTTGAAGACCGGGACGTCTGGAGGGATTTTTCTGGAGGAGCAACACTTGACAGGATCTACCTAACAAGATGGATGTGGAAAAGGTGAGATATTATATATAATAATATAATTATATATATTATTATATATATCTAAATTAAATATTTAAAGGTATATTTATAGTAGATGGTTATATATATTATATATATTATATATATATTCAATATCTTCTAATGACTTCTGAAAATAAAGGTTCATGAGCCAAATCTAAAAAAGAAAAATCGTTTCTTTTTTTGATTTTCTTTAGCAATATCTTTACTATCCTCTTGTGTTTCACTCAATTTATGTTGTGTCTCTTCGACTGAGGGAAAGATATTACATATTTTTTTTTAAAAATAAAATCAGTAACTTTAAAACATATTTCAAGGATTAAATATGAATACCGAGTAAAGTCAATTTTATAGAACGGTTTTCAAGACCTAATATATATATATGTATATAAATATATATTTATATATATATATATATCTATTTATATATATATATTATATACTATATATATATATATTATATATATATATAATATATATATATATATATATATATATATATATATATATATATATATATATATATATTATAATAATAATATTTGCTGACTGTCTCGGAGTTGGACGTGTTAACAACAGAAGGGAATGAATAAAAAGAAAGATAAAGAGAAGATCTAGTGCAGAGATTAAGAAGAAGGTTGAAATCTTCATTAGAACTATTTTCAGAAAGTTCTAAGAGATTTCTGTTTGAGAAAGAAGGATGTTCCGCATGAGTTAAGGCCAAATTATTATTTGGAATAAGCCAACAAATTTATCAAAATCTATATATGAAATATGTAAAAATTTCTTTCTTACCTTTCACACCAAGCTCTGAGATTAGGGTACAGCCCTGTCCTCTGCAAAGCCCCTCCATGCGGATCAGTCTGGTAGAATCTTCCTCTTCACCTCGGCATAGATCTTTCTCGCTTTGGCTATCGAGGCTGCAACATCCTCCATCTTTCTTCTTGGTCCCCCAACATGTCTTTCTTCCTTCCGGCTGCCAGTCATAGAATCTCGCAGGGTATCTCTCCTCATTCATTCTTCGGACATGGTCATACCGCCTCAGCTGTTGTCTCTCTATCAACCAATCAACGGGCTCTATTCCAAGCTCAAGCCTAATTTCCGAATTTCTTCTCCGCTCCCTTCTCGTCACTCCCGCTATCAGTCTCAGCACTCTCATCTCTGCAGCCACAATCTTGCTTTTTGTTCTGGTGGTAAGGGTCCAAGCTTCCGACCCATATACGAGAGTAGGCTTTAGTATTGTCGTATATATCAAAAACTTAACATCCCTCGGTACATGCCTGTTTTTCAGCAGCAATCCATACAGCTGTCACACCATCGAAACCTGCTTATTTCTCCTCATCTGTTCGGCCATTTCTCCCTCCACGTTTACAGTAACAGCCAGGAACTTAAATTTTTTCACTTCCTTCAACCTTTCCCCCTCTTTCACAATGTTAAGCATCTGCCTTTCTCTAGAGATCTTCATCACCCCGTCTTTTCCTTATTTATTTATAATCCTTCTCTGTGCAATATATCTCCCACATATACAAGCTCTTCCCGCGAATGCTCTGTCCACTTGTCACGCACTGCTATATATCTGCATATGGATACACCTCATTATATATGATAAACCGCAGGGAGACAACACCCTCCTGTTCATGTCCACTCTACATGAAACATTTTTCTAGCAAACGTTGTTCTGACTGCACTGCTTACTAGTGACATAAGATACGTATTATCTTATTA
Organism: Trachelipus rathkii; assembly: GCA_015478945.1. NCBI lineage: Eukaryota > Metazoa > Arthropoda > Malacostraca > Isopoda > Trachelipodidae > Trachelipus > Trachelipus rathkii. Next base: position 4,556 of record JABUQX010115102.1, read on the forward strand.
ACTTGGTTTAACCATAATACGGATTTCAAGCGTTCCTACAACTTTCCCGCAGCCACTATAAATGACTTCTCTAGGTCTACAAAAGCCGCATAGATGACTTATCCATCCGCAACTCTTTTCAATACCATCTCAAGCTAATATAAATGTGTTCCTCTCGGCGGTTAAACGATATTGGCTATTCAATTTTTCTCCAACTCGTTCTAATTCTCCTCTCCAAATCCTTTCATATTCTCCAATGCATGTGGCAGAAGAGATATCCCCCTATAGTTGGAACACTCACCTCTGTTTCCCTTCTTAAATATTGGACATATTATTGCCTTCCCCCATTCCTCTGGTACCCTTTCCTCTCTCCAAAATCCGTTGAACAGTCTCCACATCCACTGCACCACCTCCTTCCCTCCCTTAAATATTTCAACAGGTAATCCGTCGATACCTGTACTCTTAC
>JABUQX010115103.1:0-20449 GCA_015478945.1 Trachelipus rathkii
TGCTGCTGTGTAATTTAAATGAGCTATATATAGAATTTCGGACAAAACACCCAGATGTAAAAATCAGCATATCAAAATTTTGTGTTGAGACCGAAATGGTGTATTGCTGTTGGAGCAACAGGAACACACAGTGCATGTGTATGCATGATGCATCAGAATATCAAACTCATGTTAGCTGGAATATCATTAAAAACCGATACATACAAGACCTTCATCACGACAACTATTTGCAATATCAACCATGGGGAATGCATGTTACATCAGTGTGAAGCATGTCATGGTCCAGATGCTACTGCTGACTATCTCTAGGAGATTCTTAATAACGAACGCATAGATCCCGAAGATATAGTTGAATTTCAGCAATGGCTGCACGCAGATATAGTCATTTGATTACCAGTCACATTCGAGTTGAAGAGTTCATTCAAGAGTTTACCTGAGTAAAAGAATATTTACCTTGTGCACTCATCACTATATAGCTAAACATCAAGCAGAACATTTAAGAGACCAAAAGGAACGACTGCAGCCAGGAGAACTTGTCATACTTATGGACTTCGTTGAAAAGTATTCTTTTGTAATTCAAGGCGCTGTACAAGGGGTTCACTGGGAGAACAGGCAAGCCACAGTTCATCCATTTGCAATTTACAGCAAGGTTGATGATGACGTTAAGTGTCAGAGCTTATGCATCATAAGCTATTGCCTTTCACATAATGCTGTAGCTGTTTATATCTTCATTGGTAAAGTTCTGTTTTGAAATTAAAAATATCCAATACTTCAGTGATGGTTCAGTAGCACAGTATAAAAAGTTCAAAAATTTGACCAACCTTTGCTGTCATTTGAAAGACCATAGGATACCTGCTGACTGGAGTTTCTTTGCAACATCATATGGAAAATCACCATGTGATGGCATTGGTGGAACATTGAAGAGACTTGAATAAAGGAAAAGTCAGCAGAACCCTGTACATGGCCATATACTTACAGCTCAGGATCTCTTTCAGTTTGCAAATCAGGTGCAAGGAATAAAGGCAAAATTTTGTAAGCAACAGTGTAGTTGAAACTGCTGTGCCTCAACAGTTAAAGATTTGTTAAAGCGCATACAGTTGTTGCTGGGACTTGTGAAACCACTATTTTCAACCTATAGATGAGAAAAGGCTGAGGGTTAGCAGTGTGTGTGCAATGATTCAGTGTAGTTTACAGCTAATGTTTTCATCAAAGAAAAAATAAATGTGGAATGTCAGGACTTGCAACCAGGGTAGTATGTTGCATGTATTTATGAGATGTGGTGGGTTGTAAATGTTTATGACGTGTCAAATGAGCATGAGGATGCATATATAAGTTTTATGTACCCTCATGGCCCGAGCCTGAGTTTCCATTGACCAAAACAAGGTGACAAGTGCAGGGTGCCAGTACAATACATAATATCCATTATTACTCCACCAAACACTTCTTCATCTGCAAGAAACTACACATTTTCGGAGTAGACAGTATCTACAATACAAGCAAGCTTCATAAAAATGAAGTACTAAATCCAGAAATATGTTTTAAATCTATATATGTCCATCTCAGCTACATTTCTTTCTGAATGCTTTATAATTCATTACAGCAAAATGGATTCAAACATATTATAGACAAAACATTTATATATATGCAAAATATTTGCTAGAGAAGGTAGGGGGGGGGCCGCGGCTGGACCTGCCTGGCTACCGGGCATGTTCCCTAGGCGATGGGATACCAATATCCATAAAGTTTAGCGATTTCTATGGAATTGGTAGTGAAACATGGACCATTGCAGGATTATTCCTATATTGAAACATTTGTTTGTTGTGTTTTTTGACCAATGATACAAAACTCCATATTTTAGGCCATTAACATGTAATTAAACCAATTACACACGCAAAATGGGCACAACGTCGTCTTGTATGTTATTTTTTACATAAAATCAGTGATTAGGAAACTGTTCTGGTACTATACATAATGTATGGGGTTTAATTCCACATATTAAAATATTTCTCGGAAAATGCAACACAGAAATATTGCTTCACTTTAGCTACATTTTTTTCAAGAACGGACGAGGTCACCACAAAGATTTTTTGGTCACTAAGGTATTAATCTTTGTTCTTACCAGTGAAAGTAATGAGAAGGGAATTATTAACTGTAGTCATGTTCAACCACAGCTTCAAACATGACTAATTTTTCCATTTATTCACTTACCACAGTCTTTGTATCCCTACATATCACACATGAACAAATTTAATAACCTGTGCTTATTAAGAGGTACTCTTTATATGTGCCTAAATCAATCTGCAAAAGAACTGTAAGATTAGACATGTTACGTTTCAAATTGTAGGACACGGAAATTTACGTAATTTAGTGACATGCATTTTTTGCCAATTTTTGGTGGTCAACCACAGAATAGGTATACATTTACCAGTAAATTAAATATCATATTTGAAATCTACGCAAAAAAAAATTATAGACAGGTTATTTGGTTGGCTGGTAAACCAATTTAGGGGTGAACAGGTGACAGCTAAACATGAAGGTTTGTAACTTTGGGAATTTAGTGGTTTTGCTGGGGGTCACAATGAAGGGCATTGTGGTCATGCTATATGAGGTACATGCCTAACATTTTGCATACTTTCAATTATACCCTGGACTATTATTTCTGCCAAGTTTTATCCAAATCTGAGATGGTGATGCGGGGTTGATTTTGAAAATCAAGTCACTTCTCATGGAGTGACCCAGGTTAATGTACCACCTGGCTCAAAAAGTTGTCTATTATACAATTTATTAGAATAGAACTTCTATGATCCACATTAGAGAAGCATTCCTACTGTATGCCAAGAAAATTAGTATCTCCCATTATGCCTAAAAAGGGAAATGAATTAATAAATCAAATAAAGAAAAAACTACGAAAATAAGGATTAAAATAGTTAAGAGGTTTACTTACAGTGTAGCGTATTTTCTTACCATAAATAAAATTCATTTTTAACTTCCTTATAATTTTCATTATTATAAGAAATTCCATTATAAATAGTACAAAAGTTCTCATGTTTTTCATTTTCTGAATTTGTAAAAAAATTTGAATCAAAATTAGTTTCTAATTCTGAAAGTGTTTAAAATAAATGGAATAATATAAGGAAGAAAAAATTATCTATTCAATATTCTATACAATATAATTCAATAAAAACATGTTCTTATTTATTAGTGATGGGACAATTAATCGTCATCAGCAAAATCGACATTTTTTCTCAATCGTCATCGTCAATTTTTTGCCAATTTATGAGGAAATATTAAGAATTTTGAATAATCATAAAACTCAATAATAATAATAATAATAATAATAATAATAATAATAATAATAATAATAATAATAATAATAATAATAATAATAATAATAATAATAATAATAATAATAATAATAATAATAATAATATTTCTGTAACATAAAACAGTTAGTTGCCCATGAAAATAGGAGGAAATGGGCATATACACTCCGTTTTCTTTTGAGTTTTAGTCATGAGGGATTGCCACTTATTAATAAATGAACTTTCTCTGGGCGTATAAATTTTAGGGCTATGTAAAATAGTAAAATACGATAAGTTACAGCTCACCGGCAAAAGTTTGTTATGCTTGTGCATTTTTAATTATAGCATTAGTCCATTTTTTTAAAATTACAAAATTTTTCGCATTAATATAAAGGAATCGTACTTCGTATCTGCCATGTTGTCATATCTAACTTAGTTCTGTAAGCCAAAATTTGGATAAGCGAATCAGTAAATTTATTAAGTAAAATAGGAATATACCGGTAATATATAAAGTTCTACGGGTCTTCAAGGTTTAAAAATCAGAAAATAATATCGCTCGAGCAAAAAACGGTAGATTTGCTCGAGTTCTCTATCTAAATTGATTCAAGTTAGACCATTATCGTTTTTGTCATTTGTGCTTACGCTCGATAAGAAATGCTTATCCAGTTTTAGCACGAATATCGTGCATAAACGAACGCGATTTCTCATAAAAGTCAATTTTGTTTACAAACAATTGGAATCAGCTGTTGTGATGGAGCACGTGCTTTTGGAATAAACAGAAATAAAAAAATAATAAATGGTTTATATTACAAATAATTGATCAACTATTGTGATGGAGTTTATCGATTTGGAAGAAATTAGATTTAAAGCTAATTTTATTGAATGAAACATTCATCAATTCAAACGGGCCTACAACGCCGCCATCTTGTTTGTTTACATTTTTCGTAAGAACTTGTTTAATTCGGCAAGCACGGAAAATAGCAATCTCACAGAATTAAGGAAATTCCTTACTTTTGGTGAGCAGTTTTCATGATTTGGCGCTAAGTTTGACAAAAATGAACGCAAACTCGAGCATTTCTTACATTTCGTAAGCACAAAGGCAAAAACGAAAACGGCTTTAGTAACATGATATTTCGGAGTATGCATAAAAAAACCGCGAATCTCTTTCTCTCTTCCGTCTCCAGCTTACACGCTTCAAGAAAAAAAAAAAAAAAAAACTATTTTAACTTATGGAAAAGAAATACATATTTGTGAATTGTGATAAACCTTTCTTGTGTTAACTTTAAGAAACTATGCACTCTTAGTCTATTAATTACTATAATTAGTGAAAGCAAACTTATTTAGTTGAGTTTGATCAAAATTTGATCAAATCCTAATTTTCGTTTTATATAAGAAAGACATTTGAAAAAGTGGAAAGTTCCGGTAATTACCGGCCGGAACCAGAACTTTTAAAAAATCGAGGTTCCGGCCGGAACTTGCTTCCGGTACATCCCTAATATACAAACATGTATTAATACGAAAATATAACGACATATTAACACAAGAATATAAAAGCAAAAATAAAAATACTGACAAAGAGCATATATTCTTCATATAATAGTATTAAAAATGCGAGCCATAAATAGAAACCTTACCACGTTCACTTTCTCTTTCCAAGTGAAAAGAAGCTACTCCAGTTTCGGAACTGTTGTCTGACGCATTCACTAAAGTACATGCCAAGTCACTGTTCCTAACATAAAAAATAAAATATTTAGATATATTATTATACCACACTTCTTATTTTTACTACTTGATTTTTACAATCAAGAGTGCAAATGGACAAAAAAGATTTGGCTAACCAAATGAAGTGCTATATTTTAATATTATTTGTGCATAAACTACGTATAATTAAAAGTCATAAAAACAAACAAGGTATGTATCTAATAAATGCGTAATTACTAAAGCTAACTATATTATAGAATTTCAATCAAACAAAAGGGAGGAAATGCTAAAAGCTTTGATAAAAATGAAAATGCTATTACATATATATATATTTTTCCCTTTAAGTATTTTAAAAGAGTATATAATTTGATTGACAGGAAAAATTACAGTTTACATATAAAAGTAATAAAAAAATTATTACAGTATACTTATTTATAGTATTTTACTCACCCTGCACAAGTTTCTCAGCATCAACTGATTGTAAATGGCATGAAAACCTTGAAGAATGAATAATTTCTGCTTCAAGAAATCTTTTAAAGATTTTACACTGGGTCGTTTGCAACATCTGAAAACTATTAAAATTTAAATGTCCAAAATAAAAAAAAAAAGGTACCCATCTATTATTATATTTTTCTTAATAAAACTTGTCCAGATGGGTTGATTTCCTAAATTATTATAAACATAATATTTATTTAGTTTAATAATAATACCACTTATTAAGCATATACAATATAATAAAATATGGTACAGTACATTACTTGCAGGCGTAACTTCAAAAAACCAATTGAAGCTAAACCAAAGATTTTTAACATTAGCAAATGGCAACATTTTAATGACATACCCATTTTTGTTCAACAATCTTGTCTTTATAACAAATTCCTTTAAATCAAAGTAAATAGAGAAAATGTTGCCCAATTGTGTTAGGAAATGTACACTTGAAATACTAAAACAAAGTATTAGTATTAGATTAAGAAATAAAAATCTTTCTCTTCATTCATATATGTCTCATTACTAGTAAAAACTCCAAAAACCTGGGAATATTCTTCATATTCTTCTAACTACTTTTCTGTTTCCGGTTTCATGTTACGAACCTTACCCCCAGTTGGTGGTGTGTATATATATATAGTATATATATATATATTATATACTATATATATATATATATATAGGTAATATATATATATATATATATATATATATATATAATATATATATATATATATTAATATTAAATTAATAATAAATATATAATATATATATATCGGGGTGGCCACCATTTTGCATACATGCGCCAAATTTGTCACAGACGGAGTTCAGTTGCGCAATATATAATATAGTTATAATATATATATTATATATATTATATGTATATTATATATATATAGATAATATATATATATATATATATATATATATATAATATATATATATATATAATATATATATATATATATATATATATACTATATATATATATATATATATACTATATATATATATATATATATATATAATTATATATATATATATATATTAATATATATATATATATATATTATATATATATATATATATATATATATTATATATATATATATTTATATATATATATATATATAATAATATATATAAAATATATATATATATATATATAATATTATATATAATATATATATATATATAAAGGAATAAGGGGAATAATATTATTTATTTATTAATTATATTTTAGAATTCTTTGATTTAAAAATACGGCACTAATTTCTAATATGCTTGCTTATGAAAAAAATAAATATCAAGTAATTAAGAAATATGAGAGAACAACTACTCACTATCACTCATAAACAAAATTTCAACTGATGATCATTGACGATGTTTTATTACAAGGTAATTTAAAATATGTTCAAATATGAGTTTTTGGCGGGAAAATTATTGATCTGATGGACTTGCTATAAATAGCAATAACATTGCCATATTTGTTACATACTTCTTATATCTTGCCAGATTTTACAAATTTCTGGAAATAAAGGAATTTTTAGTTTCATTACAACAAATTCGTAAGAAAATAGGCTGACGTATCGCCCAGTTTAAAATATAAGATCTCCCAAAAGTAGCCTGTAGCAATGCGCCACGTTTGGCGCATGCACCAAGGGTTGGCCACCCTGATATATATATATATACTATATATATATATATATTATCATATATATTATATATATATATAATATATATATAATATTTATATATATATATATAATATATATATATATATATATAATATATATATAATTACTTACTTCTCCCTGGCCCACCTTAATTGGAGGGCCACACTGCTTCCAGGAAGCCGGCTGCCACCTCTGGGCGGTTCCACAGGTCAAGGAAAGAAGTTATAGAGAAATCGGCGCGGGGGGCGTCGAGAGCAGGGCACCTCAGAAGGAGGTGCTCTATTGTGTCTTGGGCATTGTGACATCTAGTGCAAGTGGGGGAGGTGACGTTGTCTAGTTTGAATCTGTATTTATAATATACAGAGCCCCGGGGGGTTACCTGAAATGGTCGCGCGGGGTCGGTTTTGCTTCTTACTCGCAGTGTTTCTTCTCGGGGGGGGGGTTTTGGGGAGGGGGTGTTGTGTAATTTGTTATTTGGGCGGTTTAGCAAGTATGTGTTGGTTAGATGTGTATGGATATGTGTAATCCATGACCTATTGGGAAGGGGAGGAGGAATTATGTTTTATGTGTTTGTAATAGAATTGAGCTGGTGAGAAGGGGGGGGATTTTAGTCTTTGTCGGGGAGTTGGAGAGAATTTTGGTTGCACAAGGTGGGATGGATTAATCGTGTTTTCTGATAGATTTGAGTCCCCCACCATCTTCCAGTGTGTGGAGACGGGGAGGATGGGAAGTTTCATCGTGGTAAAATGTGATTGGGGTGGTTTTTTGTGGCAAGCCTGGATAATTGAGGCTGTATTTTGATAATTTTTTTATTTATTGTGTTTGATTTTGAGAGTGCTGGGAACCATGCTGGTGAGGCATAGTTTAGAGTTGTTCTGAGGAGTTGTTTATAAGTAGTGGTGAGTGTGTGTTTCCTGTCGCTGAAGTTGTGTTGAGAGAGGGTTCGGAGGGTGTTTAGTTTTCGTTGGGTTGAGGAAGTGATTTGGTCGATGTGGGGGGAAAACGTCATGTGTGTGTCATAGGTAAGTCCTAGTATTTTTGGGGTTTTGTTTAATGGAAGGGGGTTGTTGTTCAGGGTAATTATAGGATGGAGGGAGGATTGATGACGGTCAGTAGTTAAAAGGGTAATGGAGGATTTAAGTGGGGATGCTGTCATTCTGTTGGAGCTTAACCAATTTTCTAATAGATGTAAATATTCTTGGGTATGTTGTGTGCTATGTTTTACGTTCTGGGTTTGGGAAATAAACGATGTCGTCAGCAGTAAGTAATTAGTTTGTGATTGGTGGTTGGGGTAGGTAAATTCATCTGTGAAAAAGTTGAACAAAAATGGAGAGAGAATGGCGCCCTGTGGGACGACATTTTGTAAATTTGATCGAAGAGGTTGCTTTTGTATAAGACCTTAGCGAAACGGTTGGTGAGGAATTGGGGAGAGCCGATTTTTTGTCATTTTTTCTAGCGGGGGGAGTGGAGATTTTTGAATAGGAATGTGTGTGGGGACGGTGATTGAATGCTTTATTTATGTCTATTCAGTGAGTATAGATCTATGAGAAGGGGATTGGTTGAAAACATTTATGATGCTTGTTTGTTGTGAGGAGTGAGGGCTGTAAGTTGTGAGTGTTTGCTTTTGATCCCGTGTTGGAATCTGGGAAGAGTAATGGGGTGGGACATTTTGTTTAGTATTCATTTCTCTAGCAGTTTTAACTAATGGAACAACGCAAGACATTATAAACTCTAAAGGTAATGCATTTGACATTTTCTTTTGTTTGAGTTTGGAATTATGAATGCTTTGCTTCCAGATTGGGGGTATGTAGTTGAGCTGCCATGATTTGTTAAAGATTTCTGTGATTAGGAGAATTGTTTTTCTCCAAGTGTTTTTTAAGTGTAGGTGGATATTGAGTCTGGACCTGTTGCTGTTGAATTTTTGAGGGTTTTAATGGCTTCTATTGTCATGTTGGTTGTGAATGGGGGTAGGAGGGTGTGGTCTAATTGGAGTTTTCTGAGTTGTTTTTTTATTTTCCTGTTATCGGGGTGGGTTGGTTTTCGAGAGATGTTGGCATAATGTTTAGCAAGACTGTCTGATTGTTGTTTTGGGGAAGGGAGGGAGTTGTTGGGTAAAGATGGGGATTCGTGGGATTGTGGGGAGTTGTTTTGAGAGTTGTTTAATTTTTTAATGACTTGCCAGGTTTTCTTATTGTCTAAGCGTGAGATGTTATGTTGTAAGTATTCTGAAAACTTATTGGTAGTGTTGGTGGTTATGAGGTTGGAGATTTGGGTGTTTAGGTTTGTTATTTGGTTAGAAATGTGTGGGGTGTACGGGTTGAGTTTTCGAAGGGAGTTTCTTTGTTTAATGAGTTGGTTGATCTCAGGGTTGAGTTTGGGGTTGTATGATTTTCTGTGGCCTTTGGGTATATAGAGGTTTGCTGATTTAATGATTGTATTGTTTAAGTGAATAATGGAGGTGTGTAGGGAAGTTGTATCGTGGATTGGTATTGGGTTAATATGGGTTTCTATATGGTTAGTAAATGCAGGCCAGTTTGCTTTTTTATAGTTAGTGTATGTAGTAGTCTTTTTTGGGGGGGATTGATGAGGGGAGTTTAGAGAAATAAGAATAGGAAGGTGGTCCGATTGTAGGTCAGTAACAGTGTCCCAGGTTAGTAGGGGATGTAGGGAGGGGGGAACAGAATGTAACGTCTGGGGAAGTAGGGGATTGGTTAACTTGGGGAGGGGATACGGGTGGGGAGGTTTTTGGAGTTAAGGATATTAGGGATATATATATATATATATATATATATATATATATATATATATTATATATATATATATATATATATATATACTATATTATATATATATAATATATGGGGCGTGTTAGGTGTGAGAGAATTGATAAAATGAGGAATGAACATTTAGGAATGGAGAGAAATGAAGAAAGGGTGTAAATGAGAAAATAAATGAAGCACGTTGAGATGATTTGGTCATGTGGAAAGGATGAATGCTAGTTGGTTGGTTAAGTAAGATGTATAGGTGAATATGCTGGGAATCAACTAGCTTGGAAACCAAAGAAAAAGTGGGATTGAGTCAAGTTAAGGATGCAACAGAGGAGAAATGGTGAGATTTGGCAGAGGCGAAAAGAAAGGGCATAATAGGAGTGAGGCGGGTTTTGTAAGGGGGTATGATTGTGGCCACCTGGGCCAAGGGAATGAACTCCAACTTAACGAGATGCAATAGTGAAAGTGTCTGTCGCAGTCCGTGAGGTGGATTTTTCTGACTGCGACGAGTTTCTCACTAGTAGGTAGTATGTAAATAAGGGGGCGGTAAAGGCTGGGGCTTTATCTTTTTCGACTTGTGTCATATTTTTCTAACTACTTTTCTGTTCCGAGGCATGTGAGCAATCCTACCCCCCCCAGTCTTGGGGAAAGAAGGTAGATGATATAATAAATAATACGGTATAATATATATAGTATATATTATATATATTATATATATATATATATACTATATATATTATATATATATATATATATATATATATTATATATATATATATATATATATATATATATATATATATATATATATATATATATATATATATATTATATTATTTATATATATATATATATATATATATATATATATATAATTATATATATATATATATATCTATCTATAATATATATATATATTTTTATTATATATATATATATATATATATATAGCCTACCCTTAACTTGACTATTAAAAAGTACAGTATCATGGAAAGATATATTTTAACTTGAATTTGAAACTATTTAAAAATAAAGTGTCACATTTCCTAACAGTAAGATGTCATTTTATTGTTCAATTTGAAAATGATTTAAATATGACCATACAGTACCTTTATTGGCGGAGAGGAAGTACGCTGGGACCAACAAGTGTACCCGACGGTGAGGTACCTCTCTCCGCTCTTTCTTGTAGATAAGTTTCGGTAGAATTTTAAGATTACGATGTCGATTTTATGATGATTACGTCAATGTTCGGTTTGTGATTTCAAAGATAGTGTTTGAGAATTCCAGTCAGCACAGCACCACCATCACACCACACTCAGTAAGGTAATACGGAGCAGATAGATTTTCTCCGTAACGGAGGAAGTTAGTCTTCAGGACTCCGTAGGCCTGCTGACTTGAATGACTATTCGAGGAGGATTGTGACGGTTGATAACATATACAAATGTTGATACTAAGCTAAGATTTAGAATGTAGAATTTATTTAGCTCTTTTCCCGGAGCTTTCTCGAAGGTTAACCCGATAGAGGTCTCGAAGATTAAGATTAATAATATCAATAAAGAATCAATATGAAGGATAGTGACACTCCATAAAAAAGTTTTATCTTTACTAAAATCGCTCAGAATATATGGTGGGAGGTCTGACAAAAGTTAATAGTACACAGTCCTACCCCAACAATATATAAATAAAAGATTATGACTAAATAGAATCAGTTAATACACCTTGGAGAGCAAGTTAAAGGTTCCAATGTGTAAAATATGTACAAGAGCACAGACAGCTCTAGGACCAGATACGAGAGTGGAAACCGAACGCTTCCAAATATTGCTCATGCATAAAAATCAAGGGAATAAGAAATCCAGACTCAACAATTGTGAATAAATGATGACTTAACTGAATTTTTGACTGGAGAATAGTTCCAAGTGGTGAGTATGATTCAGGAGAATCACAACTATGCTGAAGTACTATTAAGGAGGAAAGAATCAGGCCGAACCCCAACGTTAGAATTGGCAGGGAGAAGGATCCAGACGAACCACAACTCCGAAACAACTCCAAGAAGAAAGATTCAGGATGAATTCCTAAAATAGCACCGAGGAAAGATTCACTAAGGAATCTCACTCAAGAGTATCAGCTTAAAGGACGGATTCAGGATTGAATCCCTGGAACAGAAATCGGATTCAGGAATGAATCCCCAAAACAAAACCCTGTTAAATAACAGTAATTGGTATTTGGATTTTACTATTTATATCTGACAACTAAGGTACAACACTATAGATCTATGTATGATAAGAAACCTACCCTGGTATAGCCAAGAGGGGTTTCACATATGGGGAACAATAAGGATGTCAATGGCCTTCCAGCAAGCAACAAGATAGTAGACTGTAACAAAGAGTCAAGTTTACTATCTTTACATTACTACAACATGTACAGTCAGTTACTTGAAACAATTATAAAAGTTAAGAAGATTGTTATATATATAGCACTGACCTTTGAAACAGCTAGAAAGGCTTATCAACTCTTCGATGAATAAATTTGAGCACAACTATACTTTATATCATCGTGCTTCTGGTGCTATGTTTATTATTAAGTTTATACTATATCAATTATACATATAATCATAACAAGATGTACTAGAAAAGAAATATAGAATTATAACCTCTGAATAATTGCTAATTATTATCATAAATACAGCTATAAAATGAATAAGATGTATTAATACAGGCTGGATCATAAATGGTTGCAAAAGTCCAGACTGTATATAAAAAACATTTTCGAGGATAAACATCACCAGAATAAAATAGCGAATTGCCAATTGACACCATGGATGCATGATCAATATCTCCCTTATATCCTCCCCCACTAAATCTAAACCCCCACCTCAATTTTCCACGTCGTTCGAAGAAAGACGGGAGTGAAGAGGCAAAGAGCATAGAAAACAGCGCGCAGGGAAGGATACTTAGGACTCTCTACTAAGCTATGAATATTTACAATAATTTACAATAAATATTTTACTTTATACAATTTTATATCCATTTTTAATGTTAATTTTTAGATAAATTTTCACATTTATTCTTTAGGGATTCTAAGAATAAACGGTTCTAACAACAAAGAAAAATCAAGTTAAAGGGTTCCTTGTTGATATAATCCAACAACCAAGAAGAATCAAGTAAAAGGTTTCCTGGTTAATATGATAGATATGAGGGGTGACAATAGGTACTTCCCCTTAACAATGCTGTTATAACAACCATCGATTATGTCGGCCTCTCTGACGGTATTATTATCTGTCCATTAGTATTTTCTTCTATAAGAGATCCTGATTTTTAACAATTCAACTGTAGATGGACAGTTTCCTCATCTTTTCGCCTGATAACACAGGATCTTCAATAACGTGTTTGGCCTACTGGTGTCCCAATCCTGACTAATGTGTTCTTTGTTTGTTGGACACATACATATCTTGCCCAAGGGGACTGTAGTAGTAACTTGGGATTGGGCATTCACCTTTCAGTAGCCTCAGTAATTTTTTTTTCCAAGATCGATGTTATAGGTGATTTAACACAGGTACGCAACACGATATGGTGCGGCCTGACACAGAACAGTCTTTATTGTATTTCCGAAGATCTCTCGGCCATTAACAATGGCATGATGAATACTGTAATGGCATGATGAATACTGTAATATCCGTCTTGTACTCTGGGAAAACCGACAGAGATGTTTCTAGATGTCTTGTACTAGTAGAGTCAATCCTGAAAAACATCAAATATCCGGCAATTATCGAGTCATGGTGGAATTTCCAATTATAAAAAAAACATGAGCATATTACCTAGTCTAAGATTATTAATTTTTTATCATATAATAACTGTCTGGAAGCGAAAAAATGACGTAGAGTAAACTAAGTCATTTTCACCTTCACTATTTCTCAACTGCACTTATTGATTTGTGAAATCAGAAGTACAAATTAATTATTGAGAAACTGACGAGTTATATTAAAAAAAAAGACAAATTTAATTATATAAAATTTAAAATTTGTATCTTTAAAATAAAGGTATATAATCAGAAAATAAATTGCTTGGAAAGTTCATGGTTGTTCATCGAAAACACACCACCTCAATAATAATGAAATTTTTTATTTTCATTATTATATTTTCTATTTCGAAAATAGAAACAATCTAGGAAGTCTTTTTCCTGATTCTTTCTATTTTCTTGTTATACTTATTGAATCATCCATTTGGTCCTATGATTTTGAAGAGAGAGTGTCTACTCATCCAGGCTATGCATCGGTCATGAGAACATCTTATTATCTCCTTCAGGAACCGGGACAAATCTGTAAAATAAGTTTTAAAGCTCCTCCGGCCCCAACCTGTCAAGAACATGACAGGTTCGTTGGAACCGAGGAACTGTTATATATTATAATTGTACATATAGGGTTACATATATTATATACAGCTCAATATATTTTATATATATATATATATTATATATATATATATATATATTTATATATAAGTATATATATATATTATATTATATATATATATATATATTTATTAATATATATATATATATATATATAATATATTATATATTAGTTTGTGAGGTATGCGTTTTCGATGAACTCTATATATATTAATTATATGGCATTTTTGTTTGATACATAATATACTTTACAGGTATATATTTATACTTTTATATGTATTTAACATTTTTGTTAAATAACGTGAGGATGTCTATTACACAAGAACTTTTTGCTTTTTTAGTTTATAGTTTTAATCTTTTTAGTCTGCAAACATACACGAAGAATACAGACACACAAAGATCAATTTTACAAGAATCAGATACACCAGGAGGGTTTTTCGTCTTATAAGTTAAAAGTTTTTGGACGATCAGGCACACTAGAAAGCATACATTCAAAACAGCTTCGATAGATGAAGATGTTATAGAACAATAGTTCAGAAGGAAGTTTACTTAAGAGATTAAGAAAGATAGGAATAAGAGTTTTTTTTTTTTTTTCAGGTAACTTATCAGATACAATGTACCGATAAGTTTAATTGGCCAAGTAATTTAAATTTACGTTCCAGTCAGTAAGGGAACGACAGAAGTTTCATTTTTCTAAACAGATTGAAGCAACAGCAACTTTTATCTCCAGGCTTAATTACTTCGTATCAGGACACAAATGTGTCATTTTATAACCCCGAGACAAGGTTATAAAAGACTGGTCCTTCTTCTATGACGTACATACTCCAATGGAGTCGACATAACATTGGGGAAATCTGGAACTGATCCTCTACTCCTAGTGCGAGGAAGATCATCTAATTGCATTTCCTCCAAGATTTCCTCATCTATGTGGACCAAAGTCAAATTACTATTATCTAAATGGACGTTGGTGGGATCACCAAACACCTCTCCCACTATTTGAAAAGGTGGAATTCTAGTCTCCGAGACAGGTGAAGAAACCATTTCAGCCGACGGGGATATATTGAAAGAATTACTATTTGGCGGGCTGAAACCATAAAATTCAGTCCTTTGAGAACTGGAAGAACTATCTAAGTCAAAAATGTTTGACCAATCGTCCGGCAAATCACCCACAACAACTCTCTCCGACAGATCCATAAGATCCTCAGAAGAGACTGAGGGAGAATAGTTAGGTCTTTCCATAAAAAAGGACGGTGGATCCGTTAGACTCAACCCAGATGCTTCCAGATTAGGACTTTCCAACTGTGATGCTTGGGAAACTATAAGGTCTTCATTATCATTAGTTACCCTTGCAGGAGAAAGGACAGAGGGGTATTTGAATCTAATAGGGTATTCATGTGAATACATATCATGATAATCTAAAACAGGGGTAAGTATTTCAGCATGGTTGACCCCCAGGGTACTACCATGATTCATAGGAGAACTAGTAGGGATATTTATTAAATCTATCTCGGATAAACTAGAATCGGAATCCGTCTCAGGTAAACTAGAATGGTTAGAATTTGACTCGTCCGAAGAATGGATAGGTGAAATAGGAATTACGAGAGGAGGGAGCAAAAATTTAACCGCTTTGTGACCGGGAGTTTCGTAAGACTTCGGAAGATAACTGAGGAATAAACTCCTCCATACTCATATTGAGGTTTTCTCCCGGATCCCAAGCAGTTGGCTCTATTACAGGAGTTAATTCTGGCAATTGAATGTACTCACTTACAGAGATAGGATTAAAAGTTAAGAATCCCTCAAAATCAGCTTCCTCCTCCAGGGAATCATCGCTATTAGTGAACAATGAGGTATCAGCGATGGACTCTGACTCATAAGAATTAGCTGAATCAGTCTCAGACTCAAGGTCGATGGATTCAGGAGAATTTTCATCCTCCCCATCCAACAAACTTTCCTCGTCCGAACAAAAATCTCATGCTCCAGTGCACACTTTTCCCCAATATTGGAAAGAGGGCAGTGTCAATTTTAAACCTTTCAAGGTGGGTCAAAAAGTAGCTCGTAAAGTAATACGAACTGGGCCAAGTACTGCTCTTAAATTTCATAATAGGTGGGAAGGGCCATTTACTGTTGTTGACGTGAACCCGAATAGGGTGTCATATGTCATACAGAGAAATACTAATCCCCCCAGTAGAACTCAAAAAGTCCATTTCTCCCACTTAAGAGAATGGATTGAGATTCCTGGGTATTTACGAAAATACCTGACTAGAAATAAGGAAATTAGTGATGCATTTTTCTCGGACGAGGAAAGTTTGTTGGATGGGGAGGATGAAAATTCTCCTGAATCCATCGACCTTGAGTCTGAGACTGATTCAGCTAATTCTTATGAGTCAGAGTCCATCGCCGATACCTCCTTGTTCACTCACTAATAGTGATGATTCCCTGGAGGAGGAAGCTGATTTTGAGGGATTCTTAACTTTTAATCCTATCTCTGTAAGTGAGTACATTCAATTGCCAGAATTAACTCCTGTAATAGAGCCCACTGCTTGGGATCCGGGAGAAAACCTCAATATGAGTATGGAGGAGTTTATTCCTCAGTTATCTTCCGAAGTCTTACGAATGCCCGGTCACAAAGCGGTTAAATTTTTGCTCCCTCCTCTCGTAATTCCTATTTCACCTATCCATTCTTCGGACGAGTCAAATTCTAACCATTCTAGTTTACCTGAGACGGATTCCGATTCTAGTTTATCCGAGATAGATTTAATAAATATTCCTACTAGTTCTCCTATGAATCATGGTAGTACCCTGGGGGTCAACCATGCTGAAATACTTACCCCTGTTTTAGATTATCATGATATGTATTCACATGAATACCCTATTAGATTCAAATACCCCTCTGTCCTTTCTCCTGCAAGGGTAACTAATGATGATGAAGACCTTATAGTTTCCCAAGCATCACAGTTGGAAAGTCCTAATCTGGAAGCATCTGGGTTGAGTCTAACGGATCCACCGTCCTTTTTTATGGAAAGACCTAACTATTCTCCCTCAGTCTCTTCTGAGGATCTGGATCTGTCGGAGAGAGTTGTTGTGGGTGATTTGCCGGACGATTGGTCAAACATTTTTGACTTAGATAGTTCTTCCAGTTCTCAAAGGACTGAATTTTATGGTTTCAGCCCGCCAAATAGTAATTCTTTCAATATATCCCCGTCGGCTGAAATGGTTTCTTCACCTGTCTCGGAGACTAGAATTCCACCTTTTCAAATAGTGGGAGAGGTGTTTGGTGATCCCACCAACGTCCATTTAGATAATAGTAATTTGACTTTGGTCCACATAGATGAGGAAATCTTGGAGGAAATGCAATTAGATGATCTTCCTCGCACTAGGAGTAGAGGATCAGTTCCAGATTTCCCCAATGTTATGTCAACTCCAGTGGAGTATGTACGTCATCGAAGAAGGACCAGTCTTTTATAACCTTGTCTCGGGGTTATAAAATGACACAATTGTGTCCAAATAACGAAGTAAATAAGCCGGAGAATAAAAGTTGGCTTTGCTTCATCTGTTTAGAAAATGAAACTTCTGTCGTTCCCTTACTGACTGGAACGTAAATTTAAATTACTTGGCCAATTAAACTTATCGGTACATTGTATCTGATAAGTTACCTGAAAAAAAAAAAAAACTCTTATTCCTATCTTTCTTAATCTCTTAAGTAAACTTCCTTGCTGAACTATGTTTCTATAAACTTTCATCTATCGAAGCTTTTTGAATGATGCTTTCTAGCGTCTGATCGTCATAACACTTTAACTAAGATGAGAAAAACCTCCTGTGTATCTGATTTCTTGTAAAATGATTGTGTGTCTGTATTCTTACGTGGTATGTTTGCGGACTAAGATTAAAACTACATAAACTAAAAAATCAAAAGTCTTGTGTAATAGAATTCCTCACGTTATTTAACGAAAAATGGTTAATATACATATCAAAGTATAAAATATATACTGTAAGCTATATATTTATCGAACAAAATGCATGATAATTAATATGTATAGAGACAGCAAAAACCACACACCACACAAAAAATATATAGATATATTATATATATGATATATATATATATAATATATATTATAATATATATATATAATATATATATATATTATATATATATATATATAATATATATATATATTTATATAATTATAATATATATATATATTGAGGCTGTATATATAATGTACCTATTGTACATATATATATACCAGTTCCTCCGTTCCAAACGAACTGTCACTTGACAGGTTGTGGGCCCGGAGACTTTAAAACTTATTCTTACAGATTTGTCCCGGTTCCTGAAGGAGATAATAAGATGTTCTCATGATCAATGCATAGCCTGGATGAGTAGACTCTCTCTCTTCAAATTAAATGGACCAAATGGGTGATTCAATAAGTATAACAAGAAAATAGAAATAATCCCGAAACGGTTTTTCTAGTTTGTTTCTCTTTTGAAACTACAAAAATAAAGATAAAAAATTTCATTTAATATAAAGACTTTGTACTACCGATAACAACCACGAACTTACAACGCATTAATTTTATGATTAATATACATTTATTTAAAGATACAAATTTTAAATTTTATATAATTAATTGTACTTTTTTTAAACATAACTCGTCAGTTTTCTCAATATTAATTTGTACTTCTGATTTCACAAATCAATAAGTGCAGTTGAGAAATAGTGAAGGTGAAAATGACTTAGTTTACTCTACGTCATTTTTTCGCTTCCAGACAGTTATTATGTAATAAAAATTAATAATCTTAGACTAGATAATATGCTCATGTTTTTTTTATAATTGGAAATCCTTCCATGACTCAATAACTGCCGGATATATTTGATGTTTTTCAGGATTGACTCTACATAGTACAAGACATCTAGAAACATCTCTGTCGGTTTTCCCAGAGTACAAGACGGATATTACAGTATTCATCATGCCATTACAGTATTCATCATGCCATTGTTAATGGCCGAGAGATCTTCGGAAATACAATAAAGACTGTTCTGTGTCAGGCCGCACCATATCGTGTTGCGTACCTGTGTTAAATCACCTATAACATCGATCTTTGGAAAAAAATTACTGAGGCTACTGAAAGGTGAATGCCCAATCCCAAGTTACTACTACAGTCCCCTTGGGCAAGATATGTATGTGTCCAACAAACAAAGAACACATTAGTCAGGATTGGGACACCAGTAGGCCAAACACGTTATTGAAGATCCTGTGTTATCAGGCGAAAAGATGAGGAAACTGTCCATCTACAGTTGAATTGTTAAAAATCAAGATCTCTTATAGAAGAAAATACTAATGGACAGATAATAATACCGTCAGAGAGGCCGACATAATCGATGGTTGTTATAACAGCAGTGTTAAGGGGAAGTACCTATTGTCACCCCTCATATCTATCATATTAACCAGGAAACCTTTTACTTGATTCTTCTTGGTTGTTGGATTATATCAACAAGGAACCCTTTAACTTGATTTTCTTTGTTGTTAGAACCGTTTATTCTTAGAATCCCTAAAGAATAAATGTGAAAATTTATCTAAAAATTAACATTAAAAATGGATATAAAATTGTATAAAGTAAAATATTTATTGTAAATTATTGTAAATATTCATAGCTTAGTAGAGAGTCCTAAGTATCCTCTGCGCGCTGTTTTTTACATGCTCTTTGCCTCTTCAACTCCCCATCTTTCTTTCGAACCGACGTGGAAAAATTGAGGTGGGGTTTAAGATTTAGTGGGGGAGGTATAAGGGAGATATTGATCATGCATCCATGGTGTCAATTGGCAATTCGCTATTTTATTCTGGTGATGTTTATCCTCGAAAATGTTTTTTATATACAGTCTGGACTTTTGCAACCATTTATGATCCAGCCTGTATTAATACATCTTATTCATTTTATAGCTGTATTTATGATAATAATTAGCAATTATTCAGAGGTTATAATTCTATATTTCTTTTCTAGTACATCTTGTTATGATTATATGTATAATTGATATAGTATAAACTTAATAATAAACATAGCACCAGGAGCACAGATGATGATAAAAATATAATTGTGCTAAAAATT
>JABUQX010115104.1:0-32111 GCA_015478945.1 Trachelipus rathkii
TTCAAGAAAGGAAAAATGATAATGATCGTTTGTCAATAGAATCATTCTATTTAGGACCTACGATTACGAATTTCTTGAAGTAATTTTATTTCTAACCTGTACATAAAGGCTTTTTTTTTTTCAAACTAAAATATAAAGAAATTGGGCAAACAAAGATAAGAGATATTTTGCTAAGCTGTACGATCGTGTTAGTACTACAATGTTTTAAGGAGAAAAGAGAAGAGAGAAAGGAAAAAAGAGAAAAGAGGAGAAAAGAGGAAGAGAGAGAAAAAAGGAGAGGATAGAAAAGAGGAGATGATAGAAGAGAAAAGAGGAGAGGAGATAGAGAAAAAATTTTATTTTAAATTCAAAGCTTTTCATAAGGATGAAATAGAGTAGTATTTATGTACTAAAATACTATTAATTAGTCTTCTACCACCGAATTTTAATTTCAATGTATTTTTAAATTTAACATTTATTTAGTAGATGATGTTAATAGCAAAACAATACAATTACCACGATAACTACAAACTTGAAGTTTTGAATTCGAAGTTAAATGAACAAAAATCTGACTTAACCTATCAATGAAATGAAATTTTATAGTTTCTCGGAAAAAACGAATTTGTGTTTCCCTCAAAGCGTGATATTATAAAAGCTTCCATACAACACCTTTTTAAATATGAATGAAAATAATGTTATATGACTTACTCGCTATCTTTTATATTCTGAAAGCACTTGTCACAAACTCTTACTTCAAACTCAAATCCCAGCGCAGGAAGATTCGTACGATTACTGCTGCAACTGTCACATACAGCTTTACCACATTTTCTGAAATAAGTTAATCTCATTACAATCTTTTTCAATGGAATTATTTAAGATTAAAAGTAAAAAAGTGTGAGGTTTGCTTTCTATCCATTTTCTTGAAAAAGAAAACATCCAATCAAAGAACTATTTTCGAGTAACTAAAGCATGCTAAGCTGAAATTATTTATATAAAATAATAATAATAAAAAATTGTTTTCCTGCAAATGTTCTCTCAGCTTTTAAAAGAAACAAAGTAAATACTGTATTGAATTAAAAGAATGTATATACTAAGTAATAAACACTTTCACACGGACTCATTCATAAAATTTTAGTGAGAAGGAATTTACAATCAGCATATCATTTTAAATCATTTAGGTCATAAATCAAATACAATGTAATTTAGAGAGTACGCAGTTCCACCCTTCCCTTTTTGAAACGTTCTACTATATTTCTGACATTTTAAATAAATCAATTTCTCCTGGGTTGAGCTTAAAAGAATTGAGAGAATGGGTCGAATTCTTAAGCCCAATTGGACACTTGTATTTGTAGATCAGAATTACCATGACTCAATTTGATTTCAGAATACCTTTATTTCCTACTACTTAATTCTACTTGATTATTATTTCTTCCCACGCCCTTTCCCACAGTATTAAAATCTATAACATTTTATATTACAGAATTTTACTTCTTAACTTCAAAAGTTATACAAACCACTTTTGAATCAATAAATATCCGATACAAGTTATGTCAGTCGGACCAAAGCCGTGACTTTTTTTAATTTAATCTCAAAACTTTTCATAAACTTTACAAACACTTGGATATCTATCTCCTAGAGTGCTTCTTGGGTGGGTATGTTTTCTGCAAAATATAGTTTCTTCAATGAAGATCCTGTATAATTGAAGAATCCTGTATATCTTTTGAAATATTGATTTTAATTATAATTATTTTCAATTAAATTAATATTAAACAGTTAAAATTCCTCCATTTTAATTTTTAATATGGCACCAATAGAAAGATAATATTAAAATGTACTCAGAGATCTTTAGCAATTAATTTTTCAGTGTATAAAAGGTCTCGGAGAACAACCGTTTGAGAACCAATGTCATATATTATTTCTCATATCAATTTCTGCATTTTAAATATCCATGTATGAAGTTCCCTCACTGTTATTTAAATTCAAATATTTTTAATGCAAACACTTAATCCCTAAACATTTCTTACCAAAAGTTTCGAATTGATCAAAATTATTTTACATCCATCTAAATCAGAGTTGGATCTAAGCTTCTGTATCGGAGCCAAAAATTATAACAAAAACAAGATTGCTGACGCTACATAAGTTAATCGTTTTCTGAAGATTGTGAAGATCTTTAACTTTTTTGACATCAGGGATTCAGTTATAGGGCATCTTATCAAACCAAGAAAGTGGTTCTCTGATTAATTATTTTTCAGATCTTGATTCACATACTGTCAGTTGGGTAGTACAAATCCCACAAACCATGAAATTGCCGATGTGCCTGAAGAGAATCGGGTATTGGCAGAGGAACTTCTTGAACTTATATGAAACTCATTAAATTTTAGAACAAGGCAGATGTCAGTTTTTTTTTTGTATATAAAGAACTGCAAAGTTTTTCAAAATTGCATTTAAGTAAGTGCTAAGCAAAAAATGCTTTGCACATAGCACATATACCTCAAGACACTAAAGACTCATTAACTTTGTGAGTAAAGAATTTTCCATTTTACGTTAAACTTAAATAACAAAAGCGTACGTAAAAATTCCGGCATGTTGTTGGCTATGAAGCACCAGCTATGATATTGGGAATTATGTGTGATAATAATATATATAATAAGTATTATCTTCGAATATTGAAACTATGCATATCTTCAACTAGTCTGAAAAGTTGACATAAATGTCTCTCATATATATAGGTAGGAAATCTGTGTTAAATATAATATATTGTTAGTACAATTTTAATATTTGTGATTTTGTGTGAGTGATCATATCTCATTTTTTAATTTATATTGTTTAATTTATTTTAGTATTTATAATTTTAAAATTGAATTAATAAAATAAACAAAATATATATACACTCAAATGCACGCCATTATGTGATTTGAAATTACATATCTAATAGCAGTTATATTATTGAAGAGCGGAGTGGTAACACTAATTCCATTCTCAAATTATACATGTGAATCTATGTGTATGATATTTTGTACTCGATTTAGTTTAATATATAAACACAATATCTCGTAGACACTCAGAGTCTCTTCAATTGCTCTCAATTCACTTTTGGTTTCCAATTCACTCTCTTCAGATATAGGAGTAAAATTTCAACGTCAAGTGATTTAAGATTATAACGAATAAAGTCAAATCAATTAATATAATCCAATTTACGGCCTTTCTATTAAATATTTGCAATCAGAGTCACACTTAACAAGCAAGCCTCCTCATGGCGACCATTTCCAAATTTCGCGCAATCCTATTACTGAATGCTTGCCTTCCTATATCAAGTTATATGGCATATGCTTTTCTTCATAATTTTCCTTAATTTTCTCATGCAACGTCTAGAGGGTTAATAAATGTAGGCTGATATCTATCATATCTCACCTTGGTGTGCATAAATACCCAAAGAGAGTTGTGTGACGGCACATGGTTTAGCCTAGTCCATGCTCTATCTATGAATAAATTTATTGGTCTCTGTACTATAAATGTAAATGTGTATAAGTATCCAAGTTTAAATATGTAAGTTATATGTTGGATTTGGAAATATACGAAGATATATATTGTGCAACAATGTAAGCACACTGCTGAGATAGATAGATAAGCATATATAATTTTGGCACTA
Organism: Trachelipus rathkii; assembly: GCA_015478945.1. Taxonomy (NCBI): domain Eukaryota; kingdom Metazoa; phylum Arthropoda; class Malacostraca; order Isopoda; family Trachelipodidae; genus Trachelipus; species Trachelipus rathkii. The sequence continues at coordinate 3,629 of JABUQX010115104.1, forward strand.
TTTAACACATTTATATATTTTATGAATATAATACATATACTCTATCATAACACAATACAGTCTCAAATATACCGCACCCCTAATATATCCCCTCATAGCTATACGGGTGACCTCCTGTTCTCTCTCAAACCCTAAAAAAATTGCACGGTTTATCGCACACTTGCTCTGAGATCATAAATAGCCCCAACAATTTAATTTACTAGTGATGAGCCTCACAATGTTCTTCTTATACGTAGTAGTTAGATCTCATGCACATATCTAGAAAATGCTTTAAATAACATATATTAGTTTTATATAAAAAAATAATATGGAGATAGGGAGTTCTTCGACTAAGGATAATTTTCGCTCACGAGTGTGCACAATACTAGACGTAATATAATGGTTGACACTTTGAGTTTAACTAATCTTTCTGTGAAACTAAGTCAACTAATTCACCACTATTGATCAATTAAAAAGGTAGATAAATCTGAATGGAGAAGTAGCTGCTTTACACGTGTATATATATATCAATTATAAGTAGACTGAAACCCAAAGATTTGAAACTCGTTACATTCTTGCTCACATAATCATTATTTAATGAGAGTGAGATTTATAAACAATAATTGAGCTCGATTTATAATTATATATTCAATAATACAGATAACATCATATATAATTAATGCTTATATGATTAATTATCTCTATATTGAACTCACATTATTTACACTAAAAAATACTTGATTAGGCATTACTAATAATATTATACAGATATAATTATAATTACTCTAATAATAATAGTGAGTGATTTATATTTTTTCTCGTATGGAGTACACTCACTCATATAATTCTTATTTTAATAATGATATAAACTGACAGATAATAATATAAATTATAAATAATAATAATTAAATTACCAATGCTCTCACATAATAATAACTCATAATCAATATATAATCTATTAAATCGTAATTAAAAGATTATATAATTAATAATAAAATTAACTTATATTATTGAGAAATTTTTAGTAACCCTAATCAGTGATGTAATAGAACACACTTATAAACATTAATAATAATTAACTCATTTAAATGCAAAGAATCTAAAATTAATTATAAAAATTCATATAATAATCAATAATTATCTAGCACACATCACTTTATGTGCATCACATAATTCACTCAAAATGAATATGTATTATAATTATTATCTTACAAGAATTACAAATATTATATTAGCACTTAAATGAGATAGATTGAGTCACAATAATAATCCACACTCTATATAATATATATTAATAACTAATAATCCTAATAACATTAAATAGAATAAAATAATAAAAAATGAGTAATTAATAATCAATAATAACAAATGTAAAGTATATCAATAAAATAATAATCAATTATAATTATAATTATATTATATTATAATTATAATTATAATATATACTTATATAATTATTAATATATTATTATATGCAATTATTAACATTATATATTATATAGAACATTATATTATAATTATAATTATCAATTATATTATAATTATAATTATATATTTATTATAGCATAATATTATAATTTCATGATTGCACTTTCACCATTATATGATGTACTAAATAATAAATAAATATAATTATATTATATTATATGATTAGAGTAAAAATAGTATTATAGAGTTATCAATTATCCATAAAAAAATCTTAATGAAACTTTCTTTTCCGACTACTCAATATCTATTATATATATACTTTGTCTCATCTGAATGTACTTTGAATTGCAAGTAAATATTAATAACTATTCTACATATATAAATTATGTAATATCAGTATCTAATACATAATAATTATATACGATATTATGTTACGGTGCAATCCATACACGAAACTTTTGGCGATACATTGTATCGGCAAATCCTAACATTAAAAATGCAATATGCAATCAGTAAGCAAACATTGATTTTTGATCAATTGTGTATACTATCGGCTTAACTAATATATGCTATGTATAATTTGAAATAGTTTATATCATATATTATAATTATAAATACTAATAATTTATGCAAATTAATAGAATATATAACTTTTACATTACACTATATAGCCACTCACATCATAATATTACATATGTGGGAGAAGAGATCAATACTATAATCAATATAATAAAATCACTAAATATTATTAAAATATTACAAATTTCTCCTAAAATGTTCAAAAATAATAAATCAAATAATTTAAACATGGATATTCATATCTAAAATTGTGTTCAGATAATTCATGGCAACTAAGCATATTGTAATTAGAGGGCGAAAGTTATAACTCATAAATAATAATGAATTAAATAATATAATATAATTAATCAATAATAATATTAATAAAATAATAATATAAAATAATTAATGATGTTTCAAACTACACTAAAATAAATAATAATAATAGGAGATTATAGATTCCAGTACAATAGGTGCCTAAATAATAATATAATAATAATAATAATAATAATAATAATAATCAATAATAATAATATAATAATAGATAATATGAATAATACTAATAATAATCAATGAATAATATAATAATACTTATTTGAGAAAAAAATAAGCATAACAATAATAAATAAATTTTCAGTAGATATATAAAAACAATTAAAATCATAATATAACTAATAAATCATCTGATGATGATATGTGATAGTAATAGTTAAATAATAATAATAATATAAATAATAATCGCATACATTACACACATAATTATTCTGAGAGATTTATATCATAATAAGAGGAGTGTGCTAGGTGAAATAACAAATACACTCATAACAAATAATTAAAATTTTGTTATACATATTAATAATAATACACTATATAAAATTTATTATATAATAATAATAATAATAATAATAATAATAATAAAATATAATATAATAATAATATCATTAATACATAATCATATATATAACGTATACAAAATACATTTATTATATATTTCAGAAGCCTTTTAACAACAATATAATAGTGCACAAAAATGCAAAAGCGAGTGAATTTATAGAATTATAAATTATAATTATAATTATAATAATAATTATCACTAATATATATCACTCAACCTAAACCATTGAGTCTTATACATTATAACTTATAAATTATATAAATATATATCTGTTATTTAATTATAGATTATAGATTATAAATTATAATTATAATTATGAATTTATAATATAATATTATTATTATTAATTGTAATTAATTTTATAATTTAATTTATAATTATAAATTATATATTAGTAATTATAATTATAATTAATATATTATCATTTAATTAATAATTATAAATTATCATTATAACCATTATAATTATTTATTAATATAAAATTATAAATTTATAAATTAAATTATCATTATAATTATAATTATAATATAATTATAATTATAAGTAAATAAACAATAATTATAAAATAATTAAGTGTAAATAATAATAATAATATAATTAATAATAATAATAATATAATAATAATAATAATAATCCTCAAATGAAAACTAAATTAAATTAAGTAAAATTATATTATTTAATTCATAATTCATAATTATATAATATATATGGTAATACGAATAATAATGATAATAATAATTAATTAACATAAATAATAATGCAATAATAATAAATATAATCATAATAATAATAATAAACTAATAATATATAATAATACTTCCAATGATCAACAAAAATAATAATATAATATAATAATGAATCATAATATCCCATAATAATAATAATAATAATAATAATAATAATAATAATAATAATAATAAAATAATAATAATAATAATAAAAATAATAATAATAATAATAATAATAATAATAATAATAATAGTTATAATATATTTAATAAAATCATAATTATAATTATAATTATAATTATTAATTATAATATAATTATATCAATCTATACATTATAATTATAATTATAATTAATATTATAATAATATTTATGAAATAAGATTAATAATAAACAATAATTAAGTTTAATAATGAATAGGTTTATAATTATATTTGTGATATTGAAATTTAAAATTGATTGAAAGATATTTATTATAATTATAATTATCAGGCCAACCTCTAGATATAATTATATTAGATACATTTAAAATTATAAATTGATGATTGTTGCTATTATGCATTGTGGACCACTCAAAATACCACGAAAATAAAATAATATAAAATATAATAAGCAACATAATAATAGATAATAATAAGTGAATATTAATAAAAATAATATATATATAAATAAAAAAGTCACGAGAACTATCTGATATAGAAAATATAACTACCGGCAAATGCTGGCTCAATTCCAATCTAGATTAACTCTGATCACACAGCACTGGGCCCGGATATTGCAGAAAAAATGGCGACTGACAAAACTGAACTATTCTGAACTCTACCCACTCAGGCGTCTAAATAACAATTATGAAAACTATTAGAATTAAAATCTCGCCAATTGAATACATTTGTCTGAAAATAGAATTACTAAATTTGATAATAGAAATGCTAATAAGACACTAATTTATTAAGTAATAATAAATCACGAAAATGTTAAAAATTAATCTCAAAGAGATTAATAGAATTATGAATAAACTAACAAGGGAATGAAATAAATTAATTCTCTGTAGCTTAATATGATAATATGAGCTTGAAAGATGATGTGAATTTAAGGTGCAAAGTAAATCTAAAATTAGGCAACCTTTCCCGCATAACAAGTTTTACGTCAAATCTATATTAAAGTTCTTTGAAATCCACTTCAAAATCTTTAATACGAGTGAAGCATATTCTGAAACTTAGTAGTAGTAGTTTTCTAATAGTGGAATTATCTGTTTCAAATTGACCAACAACTTTTCTCAATAAAAGTATTAAATAATATATATATAAATCAAAAAAAAACATCTAATACCATATTGCATTACACAGAGAGTGCGATACTAGTTCGTTACGTATTTTTGTGCAAAATTTCGTTATCTCAATAGTACGATTTTAATTTATATGGTGTTTAACTCTTAACTAAAAATCAAATAGAATAGCTTGACCAATATATAACTTATCAATTTTGTAGGTTCTCTCTCTAGAGTATTTAACATGCTAGGTAAACTGCAAATTTCGAATTTTCGTTATTTTAAAAAAAAATTTCAAAGAGTTTCTAATATATAAATATATAAAAATGATAATAATTTATCTAGGTAACTAATTTTAACATTTAAGTAACATGCACTAGAATTTCAATATTTTGACAAAAAATGCATTTTAAAACTCATATTAACACTATAAAAAAAAATAGAGATAAAGAAATAAAATAAGAATATTTATATTGAAAAAAGAAAAAAATTATCCAACAAATGTTTTTAAAACACCATATCCATAAATATAGTATGAATAAATAAAAAAAAAAATAATAAAAAAATAGCTAATAATAGAATAGAAATAAAAAAAAAAATTTAATTAAAATAATTAAAAAAGTTAAAAACATTAAGATTTTAAGAATGGAGAGATTTTTAAGATTTCGTCAAAACACCCTCCACTTTTATTGCAATAAAGGAGGTGTATACTCGAGCAGGAATCTAGCACATATTCATTGGTAAATGAATACGATTGTTTATCTTTTATTACAATCAATATATATTAGTAAAACTTTTTTATTTATTATTGTAATATACCAAAGTTAAAATATATTTGAACATAACACTAACGTAACATACTTAAAACATGAGCGTATATATTATGATCCAGCAAAGCTAAATTAGGAGAAGATAATTACGAAATCAAGTTGAATAGAGTTCATTATTGAAATCTAGAGAAATTAGTAATTACATGTTTACAGTTCGATACGTATGCAGTGCTGGTTACGCCTATTAATAGTAAAGTGCACATTATAAAATTATTAATAGAAAAAGTAATCCAACTAAATTTTAATTGGACTTATCACCTCTAATTCATCGACTTAAGTTATTTTCCCATAATCCAATAAGATAACGCTATACAGTACTTCTTCACACTTTAATAGAAAAACAAGTTTTCTCTCAGAACTTTCTGGATGCTGAGTATTTCAATTAAAGAGTGTATTTAATAAAAATAATTAAGAAATAAGTATTTATTTACATTTCATTAAAATAAAAATAGACTTAAAACAGTAACATTTAATTATTTAATACAATACACCTAACTTTGAGACTTAACCAAAATTATATATTTTTATACTTATATATACTTAATAAAATTGAGTAGATAATAAATAGTATTAAATATCTCAAAGTATTGTAACTCATATAAACCAAAGGTATATTATTCATTAAAAATAAATAAAAATAGTGAAAAACTCAGATATTGTATTAGCATAATAAGATAAGTGGAAGCAAGAGTTTATTCATGTTAAAATAAAAGGATCCTCCATATTTATTTGCTAAAGGAAAAATAAATGTAGGGAGTACACCCTACACTTTACTAGTAAAGTACAACCTATAGTGTGAGTAACAAATTTCACTATATAACAATTGCCTACAATGTATACAAGTTAACAACTTCCCAAGTAAAAATTAAGTCACTGTGTAGGTGTGCTTAGTGAGAATCTGACCGGCTGAGAGACCGAGAAAAAAAATGAAATCCATAAGTCACTAAAGGATATGCCTGAAGGAAGAGCGATAATACGAGTTTGGCCAGAGTAGCGAGAAGAAAGGTACATAAATAAGAGTGTATTGGAGGGGGTGAAGGTTTTTTGTGATGGGTGTGGTTTGTGTGCCGCACCATGGGCCAATAGGGAATGAACCCTCTAACATTGAATTGAGATGCTTATATTGAAGTTAGAGTTCAATCTCGCAGTCGAGCGTGAGTCCTAGACTGGATTTATTTTTTACTAGCGACATAGTATTTCTATCTGTAAAGGTTAATAAAGGGGGCGGCTTAGGTCTGGGCTTTCTTTTCTCAACATGCGTCATATTCTTCTACTATCTTTTTGTTTCCCCGGTGCATGTGACGCACTTACCCCCAGTCAAGTGGAGGTTTATATATATATATTTATATATTATATACTAATTTTATATATATATATATTTATAATATTATATATTAAATTATAATATATATATATCATATATACTATATATTATATAATATTAAATATATTACATAATATATCTAATAATAATATACATATATATATATATATATATAATATTATATATATATACTATATTATTATTGAACGTTCAAGTTGAATATTAGACCAAATATAAAAGTGTAAGGGTCGTCGCGGTTCCTATGAGCTCTAGAGGTTGATTTTCTGTCTGAGTGACGAGCTCTCACTATTTTATGGTACAGAGGGGGCGGTAGGCTGGGCTTTCTTTCGACGTTTGTCATGTTCTCCTCTTTGATTTCTTTCCTATTATGCTATTAGTTTATTAATACGAACAACCCAATTCTTGGGTGCAAAGAGGAAGGTGATTATGAAGAAATGAAGATATATATATAATATTATATAGTATTATATATATACTATTATTAATATATATCACTATTAATTTATATATATATAATATTATATATATAATATATACTATAATATATATATAATATATAATATATATACGTATATATAATTATATATATATTATATATATATAATATAGTATATATATATATATATATACTTAGTAATACTAATATATATATATATATTATATATATATTATTATATATATTATATATAATACTATATAAATATATGTAGTATATATATATTTAATTTAAATTAAATAATTTTAAATATATAATAATATATATATTTATATTATTCAGGGTTCACACTTATATAAATTTCTGATTTGAGTGATTTCCGTGACTTTCCTGACTTTCCCCTGACCATGCAAATTTTCCCTGACCAGCGAGTTTTTTATTTTTTGTGTTAAAATATCTATTAATTATTAATGCAGCCCTTTTTACTCAATTCATACATTAAATTATTAAAAATTTACTTTAAAAAAATTGTTTCATCATCATGGATGAATTATAAAACAATAGCTTTTTTTTTAGTAATCAGACTATACCTTACCCATAACCTGGCAATGCCTGGAACTCTCCTTTTTATTTTTTTCATATATATATATATGACAAAAAGAAAATAAATTAAAAGCCTACATTAATAGCTAGGTGAATAACGTCCCACTGTGATCACAAAAGTTCTAAAATGGGTGAGATTTTTAGCATTACTTTTTCTTCTCACATTTGAATTTTTGATTAATCATTAGCGTCTTTTATTTTATCTGTTAAAGTGGGTTTCTAGCCTCAATACTTGTCTCTTTTTCTAAATTTTTTATAGATGGATAATAAATTCTTTTTTCAAACCTTTTTTTATTCTCTTCTTTTCTTTCTGTTTGACTCTTTGAGATGTTCTTACATACTCTCCTAGGCAAGCTGCTTAGCATTGCTCGTACATTTGTCAACATTTTTTCAGTGATAGGGAATTTATGAATACTTTCATGAGATCTTATAGCAATTGTGCACTTTCTTTGAGAATCAGACTCTATGTTCTTTCAGATTCTCGACTAAATTGCTTAATTTATAGAAACCCTCCTTCTAACCCCAGCTACATTCCATGCGAAAATATCAGTCTAATTTAACATTTTGGTACTAAATATATTTTAGTTTTTAAAGATGCCTTAACTCGTTACTGCGAAATTTGTTCTGTTGCTTCTCGCGATTGCAAGGTAGTAGCTGAGGCCCTCTTAAATAAAATCATTGTTTCCCATTCCGTTCCCGAAATTTTGATTACTGACAACTAGGATCATATGATTATAGCTATTGACTGGCTTGTACTTAGAGGACATCTTTCTAATATCTTTTCTGTCATTTTGATTTGCACAGTCTGGTCATTCAAGTTTGTCATGTAACTTTTACTGCAAAAAGCCTAGTTGTTGGTTGTAGCAGGCATTTTCTGGACCTTAAGAAAATCTTTCTCCCTAATATTATAAGTACAAGACATTGTAAATACTGTAGAACAGGAATGAAGGCAAGATTCAGTTTGGAAGTCCAACCCCCTGGTCGTTAAAGTTAAGCTTTTTTTTTGCTGAAGTCATTTTATAAATAATATAATATACGTTCTCTCACTGCACAAAAATCAAACTCACTTCGTCAAACGTCAAAAAAAAGAAACACCTCTAAAGTATAATACCCTAAAAGAAAAGATATAAACAATTTAAGTCATAAGTTCATTAAGTAAGTAAAGAGAACATCCATAATACCATCACCTTCAATCGAAGCGAATGAACTTGGAACAACTTGCTATGAATTCAGAATAGGAAGAATAAGTAGGTATATTGAACTAGAAAATAGAAAGAAACAGGATAGATAGAAGTATATTTATGCCAACTCATTCTCGGCCCATCCTTTTCATTCATCTTATCAAATACATCTCTCATTCCACCATTATACAGGTAAAAGGAAAAAAAAATAATATCAAAAATATGTAACTTGGTCCATGAATCATTCTTCATATGTTAATGGAAAATTTTTAAAACTTTCCCTGACTTTTTTGGAATTTCCCTGACTTTCAGCATATTTTTAAAACCGTTTCCCTGACGCAATCTTTTTTTCCCCTGATATTCCCTGACTTCTCCTCTGACCTTTTCCAGAAAGTGTGAACGCCTGTATATATATTTATCTATTATATATATATTATATATATATATCTATATTATTTATATATATATATACATATATATATATGTAATATATAATATATATAATATACTAATATTATATATATATTAATATATATATTATATATATAAATATATGTAATTTATATACTATATATATATAATACTAATATATATATATATATATATATATAATATATATATAACATATATATAAATAAAGTATATAAAGAGTACTATAATATTATATAATATATATATATAAATATATTATCTAATAATATATTAGTATATATACAACCGTCTTTAAACCACATTGACGAGATGCCATTGGGAGGGTCCGTCGCGGTCCGCGTGAAGCTCTCGGGTGGCATTTTCTGACTTTGACGAGTTTTCTCACTAATAGGTATAAAGGGGCGGTAAGGCTGGTTTTTTTTTTTTAACTTGTGTCATATTCTTCTACTACTTTTCTGTTTCCGGTGACATGCCACACACCTTAACCTCCAAGTCTTGGTAATAGAAGGTGGGGGGAGGATGATTTATATATATATTATATATATATATATAATATATATATATATATAATATATATATATATATATATATTATATTAATATAATATATATATAATATATATATATATATTATAAAGGGCTGGCTTTCTTTTCGACTTGTGTCATGTCTTCTACTGCTTTTCTTTTCCGATGCCGGTCGCGCACCTGTAACAAAGATAAGGTGAAAAATATAAGGAAGATGCAGAAGAAAGAAGGAAGATATATATATAATATATATATACTATTATAAGTATATATATAGTATAATTATATTATATATATATATATATTTAATATATCTATATATATATATATATATATAAATATACTATATATATACTATATAAATAAAATAAATAATATATAATAAATAAATAATAAAATAAATATATAGTATATATATATATATATAGTATATAATTATATATATTATATATATACTATATATATCTATATAATATATTATAATAATATATTTATTATTTTAGGTGCAAAATAATAGTAAATATAATAAGTTAAATACATATACCTCATATATATATATTATATTATATTAATGTATATTATATTTCAGTATATAGGTATAATATATAATAAAGTATAATCATATATATATTTATATAGTAATTATATATATATGTATTATATACAGTATATATATACTACTTATAATAAATATATATAAATGGTCTGGAATTCGAGGTATACGATTTAAGGTATCAATGTATTCAGATGGACAAATCTTAGGAGCTTGCTAGGTGTAAAAATTGATAAATATGAGGAATGAACAGCATTAGGGAGTTGTATGGTGAAGAAATGCAGCAAAATAAGAGAATAACGAGAGTACATTCAAATGATATAGGTACTAAGTTTAAAGCACTTAAGGATTATGGAGATAGTAACAATTTTTGATTAGCAGATCTATATAAATTCAATGTATCAGCCATTCTAGTTTAAAAATTTTTGCTTTAAAATATTAAACTTCCAGATTTTTATTTAGTGCATATGCCTTATATAAATAGTTAGTAACGCTCCATGGTCGTACACAAAGTGGTCTCTGAATTTACATCTAAAATAAAAGAACTTTAAAAATTAAAATAAGATAATTTACACAAAACTTAAAGTTTGAACAATATATTACAATTTGGAATTTTAAAAATTAAAATTGACAAGTTTAAAAATCCGTGATATTTTCCAAGATCTATACAGACGAATATTACAAAGCAATCTCTCCTTTTCATAAACACTTTCTAACAACCCATTATTAGTAGGAGATTGCTGAACAATACTGCTATTAACAGTATTCCAAGGAAGGTCAACATTAAATTGGAAGCTGATGAGATCATGATTACAAAAGTCACTAAATCATGTGTCTATCGAAATCCTAAATGCTTTCCATGGGATTATTATCAAAAGTGCTAAATTATGGAATCAAAACATAACACAATAAGAGAAGCATTTGAAATTTTCAAAAGATACATAATACTTAAGCATTAAAAGAAAAAAATTCCAAGGAGAGTGATAATTAATAATACGTGTTGAACCTTGGCAACTCATCAAGCGGTTTGCCTGTTTTTCCTCCACCGTCACCAAACAATGATTGTTTGTCAATGAGAACCCAGAATTATAACTTCCTGGCTGTGGAATCTCCAGCAAGTGAACAGAACGAGAGACTATTAAGAATCTGGAGGAAAATTTTTTGTTGAAGAAATAATTAAAAGAATAATAAATCTAAATTTGTGCCATAAAAGAAAAAGTTTAAAAACATTTGATAAATAGTTACAACAGAAAACAAAAATAAAACAAATAATAGAGATCTTTTTTTTTTTTTTAGTATATAACTTTCAACATTAATGAATTTTATAACATTATTTATTTTATTATTTTTCAATAACAAATGAGCAAGCAGTAACAACTAATGTAAATCAAATTAAATGAACTATACCCTCAATATTGCAACAACTTTGTAGCAATTTTCTTCTAATTTTCATATAAAAACTACACCTCTTCTTACTATCTAACGAAACGTGATTACTTAATGTCATATTTAAGAGTACTCCAGCGAACTTGGTCCCCAGTCTTCGCCTGTTCAGTACAATGCTATACTAAGAATTATCTCGTGATTAGGATAACTTCACTACTGAATCTGTTCAAATTCAAACCAGTAACCAGATTGATGGTCGAAAAGATCTCGCGGTATGTGTGATACTATTCCAGTTGTGCAACTTTCAGTTTCTAATAGATAATAAATTATATAATACATCTTTAACAGATTAATATAATATGTTAGTATATATGTTGTGTAGATATATTATATTGATATAAAACATCCCGAAGGAATTATGTGTATACTATATATATTATATTATTAGAGTGGCCTTCGAGACTGCAGATGAGTTGTTGAAGAACAAGTGCGTTTAGGAGTGGTAATAGAGGATGTGGATCAAATCCTTACATTTAAACAAATGATTGAGAATAAGAGAGAAGAAGAATAATATGTATTTAGGTTTTAAATGGTTGCAACAGCGTTTATGGGAAGTGAGCTGTTTATGGCAGGTATTAGTGAGTATGGTGTTGGTGTAGGTTCTGAATGGAATTCAAGGCTGTATGACGATAGTAAGGTGTGTTAGATAATAGTAGTCAATGGTGATTGTTAGGCAATAATAGCGAGTGAGGAGGTTGTGTATGTATCCTTTATTCATTGTATATTATGATTGGGGTTATGAAGAATTCGAGCTGCGGATGGCAGGTAAAATGGTGTTGAATGATGAGAAGCGAAGATGAGTTGCGGGTGCGCCTACTTTTAATGGATGATTTGGTTCTGTGTGGCGAATCTGAGAGTTTGAGGGGATTTGTTAGAAGGATTTGGCAGGGTGTGTAAAAGGAGGGCTTGAAAGTTAACGTGGATAAGTAAAGATATGTTGTGAGTGAGACAGTCCTCAGTGTGAAGTAATGTTGTTAGATGGTGGCAGCTGGAACAAGTTGTCTGAGTTTAATATTTAGGTATTGTGGATGAGAAAGGAAACGGATGATGCAGAATGTAGTAGGAAGTTAGTGATCGGCAGGAAGGTGGCTGGTCTGCAATTAACTTGTGAATGTAGATTAAGTCCTTGAGTGTGCTGGTCTTACTGGGTATGTTTTACTGTGTTATTGTTATAGTGTGAGCTATGGTCTGGAATAGAGTATAGATCTAAAGTTCAATTGTCAGATGGCAATTTAGGGTGCTGGTGTGGAGAATGATAAATGAGTGAACTATAGAGATTTCTTCGTCTGGAAGAAGGGGTAATGAGAGAATATGAAGTTGTTGAGATGTTTGATCATATTGGAAGGTGAAATGTAAGGGTGGTTACGGATGTTATAGTGGCGAGTGTGTTGAGACGACCAGCTGGAGAGACGAGAACAAGTGATTGAGTCATTAAAACGAAAATTATGAAAAAATGTGTCTTGTAGAGGGGCGAGAAGAAAGGTGTATAACAGGGTGATAAATAAATTGTGAGGTATATGTTGTGTGAGTAATATGACTTTCATTGACGATTTACCATGGTGGGGATCCGTCGCGGCGTGAAGTTATGAAGTAATTTATTATCTATTATCACAAAATAATTTTCTACCAAAGGTGTTTTTTAGTTTTCATGTTCTTCTATGTTTGTTAATTTTCGATTTTGAGTATATTTTTGAAAAACATCTGAAGTTTTTTTTAAGGATCTATATATACCTATTAATATATTTATAATTATTTTATATATATAGTATATATACGTATATCAATAAATTAAAATATATGCATATTTAAAATTACATGCAATAATACTTGTTATAGGCTTCTACCCCCATTGGGGAACTAAACCCCAAAATATGGTACAAAAAATGGATACAAATGGAGGGGTGTAATAAATAGTTGAAGTGATTTGTTAATATTAAATGGAGGAGATGAAGTAGGGATGTGTTTTGTCTCCTTGGCGGCTATTCATTTGTATATGGATGGTTATGAAAGAATGTAGAGGAGGGTGTGACAGCGGGAATGTTACAATGATGGAATGGTGGAAGAATGGAAAAGACTGGGAGTACTAACCTATTATATGCGAATGGCTTGGTTTTGTGTGGCAAATCTGAAGAGTTTAAGAGCACTGATATAGGATTAAGAATAGGGGTAAAAGGAGTAGGTGAATAAGTAGAGTAGATAATGTTATGAGTGAGAGGACAGTCCTCAGTGAGAAGTTATATCTGACAACGGAACAAGTGTCTAAAGTTAAATAGTGATATAAGTTGGAATGAAAGGGAAGGATAATGGGTAAGGTGTAGGAAACTTTGAATGTAGAATGTGGTGTGCAATTAATCCTAGTGGACTGTAGGCAAGTCTTGGTGCGCTAGGGTCTTGCATAAGGGTATGTTGTTACCTGGTTAATGTTATAGTAGTGAAACTATGTCTGGAGTAAGAGTATAGATCTAAAGTCAATGTGTTCAGATGGACAATCTTAGCGCGTGTTAGGTAGAATTGATAAAATGAGGAGCGAAAGCATTAGGGATGTGTGTGAGAAGAAGAAGAAATGGAGAACTAAAAGGAGTCCATTAAATCGTTTAGTCAGTGGAAAGATGGTGATGCGGTTGTTAAAGGGTTAATAGGGTGAATGAGTGGAATCAACAGCTGAGAGTGAAAAAAATGAATTGAGCAGTAAAGGTGCCGGAGAGAATATAGTTTGGCAGGAGACGAGAGACAAGGGATATAGGAGTGATAGGCGGGATTATGTGAGGGGGGGTAGGTTGTGGTCACCTGGCAAGGAAATGAACTCCACCTTGATGAGATCTATGGTGAAGGACCGTCGCCAGTCCTGTGAAGCCATAGGTGATTTTTGTACTGGACTTGAGAGTTTCCTGAAGGTAAAAAAGAGGGCAGAGAAAGCTGGGCTTTTTCAATTGTGTAATATTCTTCTATTACTTCTATTTTAATAACCTGAATATGTTATTATTTATGTATATTATAGATAGAATTCCTGAATGAGATTACCTCCCATTTGGTTTATGGTGTGTAAGGTCTCCCTGACATTCCAGTGCCTAATGTTCGCATTTCTTGCTTTCTCCACCTATCCTCTAGAAACATCTTACTGAGAAGCACACTAATCCTACCATTACAATAACTTTTACTCACACCCTCTTCTAGAATAATTAAGACATACTATCCCTTATATCCTGTATGTGAGGGAGAAGAATTTCCACAAACGTAGTTGTCTCGGTGTCATTATGAAGCGAAAAAAGACAGTGGGTGTGTTGGGTTGCGCCTACATTTATTTTTGCCAGAATGATATGCATGCCTGGATTAGGTCTTGATCGCCGTAGCGACCTTCTATATCTTCAAGCCGATAACGAAAGCAAGCAATGAATGTAAGAGAATAATGTTGAGGAGACGTGATGGATGCTTTAGAAGGGCAATTTGATTGTTTCGCTGTGACCTGAACAAAGATGAAGGAAATGGAATAATGGGTGTATTGCTGGTGTGAAAGTTTAGAGGGGGAGAGGAGTGTGAGTTGACCTGTTACTGTTCAAAAATGTTTTATTAAAAGTGAAATATTGATTATTATTATCTCTATTATCCAATTCAACATCATTTTCCTATTGTATAAGTCGGGCGGATAATTCTATTTTTACTAGATATTTTTTGTATATTCCAAAGAATTTTTTTTTTTAAAATTTCCAAACTTCTTTTTGAAATTGTTAGATGCAAACGTTAACTATTAGCATATACAAAGAATTATTAAAAAAAAAAAAAAAAATATTATATCCTAGACTAATTATGCTCTGAAAATTTCAAATCTGATCGCACGAGTAGAAAAAAAACATTATCGCAATTTTCATTTTAAAACAAAAAGGTATAAGATTGAGTTTCTACAGTTCCGACCAATTTCAAAATTCAAAGAGTACTCGTGACTTTGCAAGTAATGGACCCATCATGCTATTATCTCATTTGGAGTATTTCGAAAAAATTGTCGGTTGAAAGAACATGTCCAAACGTTGGGAAAAATAAAAAGTCTTGAAATTTAGTGATGAACACAGAAAACCCCCAAAAAACGATGTTTTAGAGTAGGAAAAACATAAGTACGTAGATGATTTTTCTATCAAATTGGCGAAATAAGTTTCATGTCATTTTTCGTTGGGGGCTAAAGTGGAGATGCTTGGTCCAATTGGGACCCTGCCGGACCATTAGTACACACAATGACATGACCCCTCGATGAAAATTTTTTTTTTGCATATAGTTACAATCCATCAGCAACAACTATCAATTTTTTAAAAAATTATAAGAAATTTAAGTACTTTGTTTCAAAAAAATATTTTACAAATGTATATATACGTATTTTATACTTCCGTCGCTTCAAGTACTCAACTCTACCACTTAGGACTTATATAATGCCTGTAATCATTATTACTCTCTCCATTTATTCTCTCTTGGCACTCGAGTTCTCTATGACTAAACACAATAATACATCTTGGATCTACCTACTAACTGTTCATCTCTAATTTCTCTATTATATTTAATTTTCGCTTAGCAAGCATACATTTATTCTACCTCAATCTGAAGTACATAAATACTAAAATAGTAATAAGGAGAAAATCTCCTTATATATAACAGAGCTATCGGGCCTTCAGATCAGTTTGATATAGGTTAGTGTATTTATTTTAATGCATCATAATATTAATTTCTATGTTCCTTTTATCACTATGTTAAAGATTAAATATAATCTAATATATAAAATAATAATAATATAATAATACTAATAATAATGCAATATAATAATAATAATATAATAGTTATAACAAACTAAATAATTATATAACTATATAATAATAAATAATAATAATAATATAATAATAATACTAATAATATATAATAATATATAATAATATATTAATGGTATCTGGATACTATACAGTAACTGTTATTTTCTATCCAGAATTAACACTATCTATTAATCATTTGCAGTATGCCACTCAGTTGGAGGAGAGAAATACCACACACTTGGCCAATATTGCCGAATCCCTTCGTTTGCCAAATCAACTGACCTCAAATATAAAATAATAAATGAAATATATTATGCGTGTAATTTTTACTCTTTGACTACATATCATTTATTCATCTTCAATAATTAGAATTATCGATACAAATTTTTCTATCTAACTATATCTACTTGTCGTACATACAGAGAATGTATCCCCCCAGCTAAAAGTCTGAGTCATTATACTTTTTGTGAAACCTCTATTTTGATATTAGATAGGTCTTTCTGAGTAATACTTCTTGTATGGATAAGTACGACTTAATTTTGTGCATGATTCGATTTAAAATATTTGGTGTATCCACAACAATACCACACTTCAAGGCTTGTGAAAACATATAGAAATTTTCTTTTCTTTACAATCTCCTAAGCATGCTCAGATACCATCGCTGGCAAACCTATAGAATTATAATATATTATATTATTGGTGTTAGTAGTGTAGTGTAGAGTTACTATATATATATTATATTAATCAGAAAACTTCACATACATGTATATATTACCGTTAGTATATATATATATATATTATATATATATTATAATATAATTAGTTATATTATATATATTATATATTATATTATAATATATATATATTATTATATTATTTATGTTAATATATATATACTATTTATTAATAATTATATATATATATATATTATTATATATATAGTGATATATAGTATAATATATATATACGATTCTTTTAGCTTTTAACAAACATATAGTGGTATATATATATATTATATATATATTATATATAATATATATAATATATTATATATATATACGTATTATAATATATATATATTTTATATTATATATATATATTATATTATATATAATATACGCGGATGATGATTATATTATAATTATATTGTATATATATATATATAATATATATATATATATAATATATATTATAATTATTAATATATATAATATATTATATTTACACTACCCACTGACGACCTTGGGAGAAAGGCCACACTGTAGCCAGGTGCCCGCTTGATGCAACGTTCTCCAGGATCGTCAGGATGTTTGTTCACTTTCTCGTGTTGAGAATTACTTATACATGAGAGTTGGATGTGTCTCGGAACTGTGGTTACGTTTCCAGCTGTATGTGGTGTGGTTTAGTGATCTGTGTTTGTAGATCAATTTAAGGTGAGCGCATCTTAGGATTTGGCATGATGACCTGACTGTGTTGGTAGTTTGAGTGAATGTCTTGGTTTTGTGCTATTTTTCTTCGCTACTACTAATAATGGTGATTTGATTGTTGTTATGTTGTGTTCGGGTGGTGAGTGTGTAGATGTGTGTTCAGAATTGTGAATATAGGCTGGTGAAGGAGGAGCGTTGTTTAGTCTGTGTGTGGTAGGGTTAGAAAGTTTTCTAATTGTGTGAGATGTTTGGGGTTTGGAAAGAAAATTGTGTGTGTGTCCATTCTGGCCAGGTATGTCTATGGGTAGAATTGTGGTTTCTTCGTGTAGGTGTTAATGGTGTGTGAGTGCATCTTTTGGATCTGTAGAGCTTTGTTTGGTCATTTGGGTTTCTTTTTATTGTAGTCGCTAGGGTGCCAGTTGGAGAAGTAGTTTAGAGTCAGGCAGCTTGAATGATTGTTATTGTATTTTAGTGATGGATATGGTTTATTTTTTTGAAGTGCTGTGCAGCGATTGGTTCTTAATATGTTCCAGTTTTTGTTAGCAGATGAAATGTATGTTTTCTATGTGTTTTGTGAAGTGATGGATTGTATGTGTTCTCTGGTATTTTGGGTGTTGTTAAAGGGAATGCATGTTTTTGATAGTGAGTGTGGGCAAAAGTGGAGTTGATGGTAATTAATGTATTGGAAGATTTGCTGGTGGGAGATTTTTCTGTTAGCCATGTTTGAAGATTGTCTCGATATATGTATTGCAGGTTGTGCTATGTTTAGGTTCTGGGTGTTGTATGGGTGATGTATCTGGCGTAGGTCTGTATGTTGTGATGTTTTGTGGTTGTGAGATCAGCGTAAATGAGTTGAATAGATGTGGGATAGTATTGGCTTGGCGGCTACTCCATGATGTTTACTGTCATGGATTTTATTTGTTTGTATTTTGCTTTGCTCTCAGATAGTAAGTGGAAATCATTTCTTAGGTTGTTGGGATGCTGAGTTTTGTTATTATATGTGAGATTCAAATTGTGCTGGGGTACTGTTTTGATTTGTTGTTTATTTGTGATTGCTAGTAGTGTGATGTTTAGTTTTTGTTGAGTTTAGGCCGTATTGTGGTTTGTTGCTATAAGTTTGTGAGGTTGGTTGAGTTGATGGTTTTGTTGCATCCATGTGGAATATGTTGTGTGTGAATAGTGGGCATGCGCAAACGCTTTTGGCTATTCGTGTAATCGGCTACGCGCCGATCAATTCTTGTAGCCGTAGTCGTAGCATTCGAAATTTTTTTTTATAGCTCGGACAAGCCAAACGACGCACATTTTTCCCCGGGCTATGTTTCGCTATGAATTTTTTTATATTAGACCTACTCCGTCTCCCTGATGACAAGTCACTTTCGAAAACGGGTTTTATATTGGTATGAAAAGGAGTGAAGTTTAATTTATTGTGTAATAAATTTTAACTCTTTATGCAGGGGCAAATGATTAGAGTGTCAAAAGCTAAAAGTTGTTAGTGACAAATTTTAACCGCGAAGTTTATTCAAAATTCCTTTGTGTATGTTATTTCTGTTAATATTTTATTAAATTAAATTATATATTATTTTATGTTACTAAGTAATTAATAATAAAGTTGAGTTCCTGTTCACGTAGTTGTAATATTGTGAAAAATAAATTACTGTAAATATATATACAATTAATTATATTATAAATATATATATTATTTACTATATATTATATATATATAGTGTTGTTGATATATATATATATTAATTATTTATATATATATAGTATTATTTGGTGTTATATATATATATATTATATATACTATTAATATATAAATATATATATATATATATTAGTATATATATTTAGTAGTGTGTATAATGTATATATATTATCTTATATATATAAATATTTATAATTAAATTATATATATTAATAATATTAAACTAATTTATTTTAATTTATCAATTACTGAAATTTATTAATATTTGTATAAAGTAACTAACAATAAAAATTATTAAATAATTAAATAGTGTATTATGTGTGTGAGGACCAGAGGTGTTTTTGGAGACAGTTCAGCCGCTGCCGGCTTAAGGAGCAGCTCTCCCATTTTAATGACTTTGTGACATGAAGCAAGATCTCTATGATTCTGTCTACGTAACCTGATTTGTATGGAGAGAGGGACTGGAAACCAGGCAAGAGCGCACACGAGGATGCGTCAAGAGTTAGAAAGCTATTTGCTATCTTGGAGGTAGAACTCGCTCCATGTATAGTAAGGACTAAACTTAGATAAAGAGAAAGAAAGAGTAAAGGTCTCCATGAGGTAAGCAAATTTAAATCTTTAAATAAGCAAATAGTAAATACTTTTTTGAAATTTTTTCATGAGTGGAACATGATTTTAACTGCTCATAAAATTCAGAAAAAATTTAAAAAATTTATTTATTCATTTCTTCATCTTGGAAAATTTTGGGGACGGATGAGAAATGTTAGATTGGGTGTTCTTAAGAAATTCCATTGGTGTTGCAGGTAACATACTGCTGCAAGGGAAGAAGGGGTCTTCCTACAGCACCAGACAGGTCCCACTCAGCCAAGCATTACAAGCAAATGTAGAGTTATAAATAATTATATTAAATAATTTAATAAGTCACAAAATATTGCAAAGTCTAGTTAATTTGTTATCAAGATTTAAACACGTTCTTGTTAAAGTCTTAACATTCCTGAAAATATAGTTCAAAGAATTAAAAATTTGTAATTAAATTGTTTATTTTATTATACCAGGTGCACAATGACCTTCTCCCTCACTCTCATGCAACATTGAAGGGCTTTGCAAGGCGCAGGTCGGTCTGATTCAAGGAGAGTGAGATCTCGAAGTGGCGATGTCTCTGGATAGAGAGCTTCAGGTCAAGTTAGCCAGCAAGAGCAAGACGGTAACCAGGATGAAAAAATTCGGAACATAATATTATATATTTTATTGACTCAATTTTTTGTATAGGTGATCGATGCGACTTTAGCGTCTTTCACGTTTTAAAATATTTTTATTAAAAATTAAAAATATTGATTTTTTAACTTAATTCTTTTTGTTGTTAGGGGTTTCATAATTTCACTGAGTTTTTGTTGTATATCAGACACGAAGGAATTGTTTTACTCATTAACTACCGTTTAATCCACCTCAGGAGCATTGGAGGGATATTTGAAGCTATGCAAAGGGAAGACTCGATGATGAACAACCTCTTCACAGAGTGGGGCCCACTACTATGCCGGACAGTGGACGCACAATTAGGTTCTTCTTGGATGCAATCACTGGATTGACGGTCACCTAAATGTGCCATGCAATTTGGCGTTCAGGGAGGTGAAGTAAGAAAATTAAAAAGTAAATTTGTCTTTTATACCTTGTCTCCTAACCATAGAACATAATGAGGTGTAGGTGTTAGTTTGTTATGTTGCAGGACTAAAACAATAATTATATGTCTTTAGAAAGGCATCACCAAGTTATGGGAACTAATCACAGAATTAATCATGAGATTACGACCACGGGTAAGGTTGAAGGCCCACCTACGGACAATGGCACCACTACGTGGAGCTATCAACGCTTGGTGGTCCAACAGGACCGGAGATTCCTATTGACCTGATTATCTAGACTGGAGTTGTGGATCTCAGGAGCTCCTGAGGGACTGGGTGACAACCCAAGTCTGCCGGCCCTCAACACCTGCAGGTAATCTAGATCGCGTAAATAGTGCTATATCTCTCTTATCTCGTAATTATGTTATATTAATTATATTATTAAGTACAAAGTATAAAATAAGATTGTCATTTATGATTATAAATAATCTCGTTGAATTTGTCTTGATAAATATCTATTGTTTCGGTGTTTCACACATCAATATGTTTGGCGAAAGCAGATTGTGAGATGATTACAGGGCCTGGACAAGGGGCTACAGTGGAGGAGTGTTATATCGGCCTGTGGACTCAGAACAGGCCCAAGTGGTGGCAACCAGATCAAGGTTGTCGAAAGTAAGTGACTCCTGTGGGTGACAGTAGTAGTAGTTATATTAAAAAGAAAGCCATAAAAATATGAGATTTTCTTTAATATTTTATAGTTTGATATTTATATATAATTTATTTATTTCTGAGATGGAACTCCCTATATATAGTGTGATGGCTTCGGAGGTGTTTAAGGCGAACCAACATGGTCACATTAAAACCAATCCTCATCAAGCAGCACAGGGAGGTTCCCCTCACATTTGTTTTGTGTATGTGTTGGTAAATAAAGTATTTTTAAAGTGCATGTCTTTTAATATTTATTTATAATTATAATTTTTAATTAAAATTTCCTTACACAAACCCCCTCCATTAATCCCTGTTCTGTACGTGTACATGCGCTAGCTTGCCTTGCCCCATCACTCATATCGCACTTCGTAACAATCTCTAACGATATTATCCACTTTTTTTCAGGTTCGTCGAACAGGTCAAAAACACTCTCACATGTGGTTTATCACTTTCTTAACAATTATGTGTTCTCCACCTTCTCCACATGATCCAAACCTCTTACACAAATCCTCATCAATTGTGCAGTCTTTTCACTTACTTTAACAGTTTCTGAGTAGAATCGTGGTTCCATTTATCAATCTCTAACTGCCAAGAACGCCTCGATTGTCACTGTGACAACCGTTCACTCTTGATATTATTCGACCCCTTTCAACAGGGGGGATACCTCGGCTCTGTCTTCGATTTTTATTAATAGATCATTATGCTTACACTAAGCCAAATATATTAATTTTCACTCTTTCAGGTCATGAACGAGTTACCATGTGGTCTGCAGCCTGATGGCGCGAGTGTCTTGATTGTTGCAGGGAAAATGGGCATAGGCACCTCCTACCCATGTTGTTGATGAGACCAGCCTTGAGGAAGAGTGAAATATTATCTTGTGTATGCAAGAGCCTGTACAGCGCCCTCTCAGTGCATGAAATGAGTTTGGCACCTCTTGCGAATAGGGATGTTCCATGGCACATGCTTCACCCTCCTTCACCTTAAGCCCTAGCAGATTGGCGACCTGACACTTGGTGGAGGGATCAGGGACAGATTTACCGGAGATAGGACTCCATCAACCATGAGAACAGAGCAGCCGTCAGCTTGTGCAGCCACAGAAAAAGACCCCCAATTCAGACGACTCAGTTCAGTAAATTTTTTATAGTATTGGTACGCGAGCAGCCAGCAACAGGATGTTGAAATCGTCTACGAAGTCTGGGAGTGGGTGCCCTCTCGAAGTGAGTCGAGCTGTTACCTGTTTCAGCCAGCTAGGAGATATGGATAGATTCTATTTATAAATGTATTACCACCTATTCCTAGTTCAGAGCTGTGGAGAGGTGCTTCAGCGCGGGTGGGAATCGTAAGCAGAGATCGTCCTTGAAGGGGAAAGGTTTGGACTTCTGTTTTCCTCAAGGAATATGGACCTTTCTTGCAGGAAGTGATTAGCGGGGCATGGAGAGGAGGGACCTATAGTAGAAGTATTAAACTATTTATGTAGTTAAATTAGATAAAAAAATTAAATAAATGCTGTTATTCTATCTTTAAAGGTTTAAATGTAAAGGGCATGCTTTGTTATCGCGCAAAATGTTCTTGATGTAATTTTAACGGGAATCGCCCGTTGGATAGCCGACATTAGACAGCTAGTTAATGCCGCATGAGGTTTCAAAATGCAGACGTATAGCCGCACAACGCATAGTTAGTGCAAGCCGAATAGCGATGAGCGGGACCTCGAAAATTTAGCCGCACAGCTTGATTGTGTGGTATTTGGTTAGTATGTTTTTTTTAAAAAAGTTTGTTTTGTAATAGAGATTGTTGCGATATGATGAAGATCAGAGGGGGTCTTTCCTGGTTATAATTTGCGTACATGATAGCTTTTTTCAGATAGGGGAATGAAGTTATGCTAATTGGGCAGTTATATATTTGTTCGCTAATATGTGGCTTTAGAGTTGGGGAAAAACGTTTTTTTTCAAATGTGTTTTTTTCAAGAAAATACATGTTTTATGTTTTTTTCGTTTTCAGTTTTTTTATGTTTTTTTCATTTACATGTATTTTAAAATAATAAAGGCTAATAGTGATTACTTTCACTCTGAGAAAGTTAGTGTCAAAAATGGATGATAAGTTAAACTATATATCTATCAATTTTAATGTTCGAAAACAAAACTCTTTTCTTAATTTTTATAAGAGTAGTTTTCGCATACAATTTACAGTGGTTGTAGCCTGCAGATTGCTGCTGACACTACTGTGGCTGTGACTACTGTCAAGTCTTACCTGGGGTAATCAGTGATCAGCCACATGTAATTTGATATGACTGATTTAGTCTGTATCTTCAGTTTGTATGAAGTATCGCGCGTGGTTATTACTGAGAAGGGCAGGTGTGGTTGTTCTTTAAGCTTAGCTGCCTTAGATAATATCTCTCACAGTTGGCAATTTTCAGATTCCTAGTTCTAGATATGAGACATAAATTAACTAGTTTTTGCGAATGTCTACACTAAAGTTATATGTTCATGCGAGGGTTTTGCAACCTTTTACTTCGGTAAACAGTACTGTCACCGATTGTTATTGCACGTGCAATTTTACTAAATCTTTCTAATTAAATATTTGATAAAAATGTTTAAGAAAGCTAAATGGTAAGAAACATTAATTAAAGCAATAACAAAATATTATGATATCAGCTGCCGAAATAATAATTATGAAACACATTACGATAAAACCACATACTTAGGTCTTGTGACCCATTGGAATTAAAAAATATCAATGATCATTATTTTCGTAATTTATATATATTATATGCTTGCTTTACTTAATGATAAAATATTGAAGAACCGAAAAAAACAAATTTCCGCTAAAAATTAATGGAATCTATTTCTCGAGATCTTTTATAATCAGAAAAAAATGAGATTTGATTTTTTATTATATTTTTTTGTGTTAAAGCTGGGTTCCCTAGATGTTCGATAATGTCTGCAGTGATTTTTAAGAATGGGTTATTATTGATAATAAGGTCAGCTGAGTTTTTTATTATTATTTTTCATTTTAAATTTCTTGAATGGCTTTTGATGATTTTACTGTTTGTGAGGCTGTTGTGGGGTTTGACTGCTGTCTTGCGAAGTGAGTTGCGGAGTGTTTGCTTGGTGTGGGTTTGATGTTTTGAGTATCTTGATGGATTGTGTGTTTATAGCTTTTCTCCTGGTTCATTATTATCTGTTTTCAAATGGATGGAATTACCTGAAGTTTCGTCTAGGTGGAAGGTTGGTAGTTGGATGAGAATTGTGTTTCGTTAAGTTTGATTGGTCTGTATAGGGCGTTTGACTGTGTTGTTGGTTTGGGTGATGGGTTGTTTTTGTTCGAGCGATTGCAGTTGTTAGACTGTTCTATTTCTTGTTAGGCTTGGGTTGTATTTTTTATTTTGGATCCTCTGGCGGATGCTGTGTTAGATGCTTTTTGGGAGAGAGAATTTTGGTAGGCTTTAGTGTTGATGTGTTAATTATATTTAAGGATGGTTTGTTTTCTTATGATTTGGTGATAGTGTTAATGTCTGCTTTTTGTTTTAGTATATCTTTTAGGTGGATGTTGGTTTGTTGACATTTTGAAATTTTATGATGGTAGTGGTCAGCAGTTGGGCACTCGATGTTGTGTGAGAATTTGGTGAAATAGTGTGTATGTCTGAGTGACTGTGACGGCTTGGGCTGTATGAGGTGGGTTTCTGGTGTAGCGTTGTGTTGTTGAAGATGTGAGGTTTGGTTGGCTTGATGGGATTCCATTTATGAATTGCTTTTGGCGTATTAACCATGTGGGTGATTGGCTTAGTTGCCACCCATTATGAGGGCTTGGGGTGGGAGATTTCGGTTTGTTTGTATTTTGGGGCTTGTGTGAAGTGTGTGAGGAGTAGAGTTTATTAAGATTGTGTTTTTTTGTTCTTTAATTGTTGAGGCTTTTTAGGGTGGGTTTTAGCTGAGAGGAAAGTTTGTAAGTAGTGCTGTTAGTGTTGGAAAGGTAACTGTTATCGTTTTTTTTCGAAAAAAAACTTTTTTTCATTAAAAAACAGTAAAAATTGTTTTTTCATTTTTTTCCATTAGTTGGGATTTGATTAATATGAAACAATTATATTTAAGATTTTAGCAATATGCTCTAATTTGGACTTTTTTGGTTCAAATTTTATTCATTATATTTGATGACTTGTTTAAAATTTTTATAGGTTTTCCATATTTTTATTTTTTTCTGATTTGATATTAATATAATATTTTTGTAGGTTTATTTAAATGTTTTTTACTCTGTTTCAGCTTTCAAACATTTTTATCTTATTATTTAATCAGAATTGAATGCCAACATGCAAAATCGTGACTCGTACTTTTAAGAAATACAATGGTTGCAAGGTCCCGCATAAATTAACTTTTTTGTGTGTAGACGTTGCAAAAAACTATTTATATATGCTCATAATTGACACTAGGAAAATTCTAGAAAATTATGCATGGAGAAGATGATTATGCTAAGCGCTAGAGCTTAGAGTCCTGTACTTGCTGCTCATTCCCATGTCATTCTCACGAGAATCTTCATCGACTGAGATATCAGACTTCATTATTTTATCAAAATTAAAGTAGGGATCACATGTGGCACCCGTGTATGAAGCTTGACCAGAAGATCCCTTTAAAATACCGTTACTATTCTTGTTAGTGAATCAAGTTGATATTCCAAAGCCATATTTAATTTTACTTTCAAAAGGCTCCTCCTTAATTTCAATCTTGTATAATTTTGAATATTTTTATTATTTATTTGATCCCTTAGTCACTTTCCCACCACCCCCTTTGCGTTTTGTCTTCAGATCATTCTATATAATATAATACATTAATATTAAAAGTAAATTTAAATATGATTATATGTACAACATAACTTTAGTTAAAATTAATGTAGAAGCTACAACAAGCAGTCGCAGGTTACACCTACTTAATGTAAAAAACAAGTGATATAATATCAAGAGAAAGGTTTCCTTCTATTTTTAATATATGGATTATTTGTTTAATTTCAGTATGTATATTGAAATGAAATTACACAGTTGAATATCTAATTACGCTCTTTATATTTTTATCTATTGAATGAATAAAACAAAAACAAAAAAAACAAAAAAAAAAAACCACGTTTGAAAAAGGTTTTTTTCACCTTGATAGTATATGGGTGAGAGAGTTGTGTATAAGGGGTTAAGCGAGTAGCAAGATGTGGGTTTTTAATTGGGGGGTTTGAGGTTGTGGAGATGAATATAGTCATAGATTTTGGTTCAGAAGTTATTGGGTGGTACGCTTTTGTATCATGCTATGTGTTTGTTGTGCTGTTTTAGAAAGAGATTTCTATTTCTTGGGTTTTATTGTGTAGTCCATATATATTGAATTTAATAGTGTTTACTATGGGTGTTGTGTATGTATGTGTTGTTGGGATTGTTTGGGAGTCAGACTTGGCATCATTATGTATTAAAGGGTAGTGTCGTTGTTGATTGGAACAGTTTGTGGACCATTGTTTGCTATTGCAGTTTCAGGAAGTTATTCATCCTTTTATGACATATTGACATATGTAGATTCATATGTTGGGTTGTTCATGTGTCACGGCTTTTATTAATTGCGCTGGCATAAATAGGAAAGTATTGCCTCATGATGAGTAGGAAGGAGCAATAAGTTGTGAGATGTGGAGGGTCCTGGGAGTTGAGTTAATTGTTGGAAACAGCGATTGCAACAGGGCGTTCGCCAGTAAAAAAAAAAAGAATTGCGGCATGGAAATCTCATCCAGGGTTGGTCATAAAGACTTGCAGTTCGGACTTGCCGCCTCTTCTATTGAACAGAGTTTGCCATGACATAACCAATTAAGTAGTCTGACCATGTATGAACAGAATTTGCGTAAACTAGATCTACCAGTATTCATCTATTACCATATATATATATTAATAATATATATTATACTATTATATATTATTTTTATATATATTTAAATTATATATATATACTATAGTATATACTTATTATATATATATTACTATATATATTATATATCTTAGCATTATTATATATATATATATAT
>JABUQX010115105.1:0-33745 GCA_015478945.1 Trachelipus rathkii
TACTATTGATTTGGACATTGTTGCTCCATGAAAAAACGTCAATTTAAGACACCTAGAAAACTATTAAATAAATTCACTTTTCTGCTACTTTTTTTTTTATGTAAATTGCATTTTCAAAATGAAACACAATACGTATTAATTTCAAATGCCTGCCATATAATCCTGTCATCAAGTGAATATCTAATACCTTTTATAGATAATTTTTTACTGCGGTGATAGACTCATGTTATTTTCTCCAAATGATGCTGTGATGATATTCATTATGGAAGAAGATAGACATGACGCTTTTTAAGATGTATATAATACTCTTCAGTTTTAATTTGTTAAATCTCACATAAGAGAAAGGAAGCGTTATAGTTTTTTAGACCAAGTCATGTCCTTTAAACATTTTCGTTTTTTGTTTCATGTATCTAGAGAACGGTATTTCTTTCTAACTCTATCTCGATACTAACTGAGGATATAACATATTTTGGTATATACAAAACAAATATGGTATTTCATTAAAACACATCGTCAAGCGTAGTACATCCCAGATCACACACTATAATATATCAATTAATATAAAAATTTCGCTTATTTAATAGCCCTGTCTTTTTGAATTAGCATTTCAATTGCCATACTATAACATTATTTTTTTCAAGCAATCATTCATTCTCATTATTAAGTCTAGTTTAAATTAATATAATACTCAATTTTAAGATTTCAAATAATTCAAAATGTTGAAATTTAGGAAAATCGTACTACTATTTTAAAGAGTTCTAAAATATGTGGTATTAATTTATGCTAGTAAAATCTTATAAGAATTAGCGTATATATTTTTACGACAATGGTAATATGAATATATCATTTTCTATTATGTCTCTTCTATTTATAGTATACTTGATCATATCTTGTTGTTTCTCTATCAACTAATGAATCCAGCGTTTTGCCATTTTCAGCTATTCATTATGGAGTTATTTCCGTCTATTTTAATTACCTTAAACGAATATATGATCGAAAATTTCGTACTTTATACACATGAGGCTGGTTAACCTCGATCTTGACGGATCACTGGAGCTAGAGCACTTACTTCTCCCAATGATAATTCACTTTTCTGCCTCTTTTCTGTTGTTCTGAAGATTGGGCATCTTCAATAGTCAAATTACTAATTAGCCACTATTTCCAAAATAATGCTTGATTATAATACCGTCATTCACAATAATTCAGTTCCGCTAAGATTATCACTAAATAATTTCCAATTCGTTGAATCCATTTAGGCCGAAAAATCGCACTTTAAGAGTTCTACTGAATTTTTGTATATGTGAAATAATTCTCCAGAAAAAGCTGTAATTTAGAAGTTAAAGTGTTTTATTATAAAACAGGTATTATAAAATTAACAGTGTTCATTAAAATATAGGTATATAATATACACAAATATATTAATAATAATTTTCATTGTAAAATATTCGCGCTCTAATTTTATGACGTACGCACAACCTGACAAACTCATGTAATTTTGCAGATCGATCTGTATTGGAGATTCATACGTTCTTAGCATTGTTCTCTGGTTAAATTGGCATTTTCATACCATACTGTCGATCTGATTTCCATTCCGAAGTGTGTGCGTCGCTTCTCCAAAATGTCTGTCGGCATATTATTCACCTTCTCCCCCTTGTTATATAATATAACATTACATTTAAAATATTTTAAAGATCTTCTCAAAAATATATCTAACATCTTTTAAATTATGTTATACATATATTTAGGAAAAATCGTGATGACTTTAAGAACTTGATTTCTTAGAATTTGTTAATTTCGTATGAAAACTATTAAGAAAAAATGCGTTTCCAATTTTTTAGATTTAATATTATCTACTTTATTTAAATAACAGGCAGCCGCATTGGGACACACCGATATCTTAATTTGATATATTTCCTTGTACCACCACCATCATTTATTTATTTTATAATTCATTTAACACACCGTCATAACTTAGTTCCAAGCACACCTAACAATTAATCTATCCATGAATACACTCAATATCTTGAGTCTTCCTAGCTATTCACAGTTTGAAATTGCGAGTTCATGAAACACATTAGGGTTTTGACACACTGCTCCGCCACCACACCTGAGAAACTCATTTTAAGATTTGACGCGGAACATTATGAACTGATATCTTTCAAAAGTGAGTTTCGAGAATTATCTACGTGAGGAAATACATTCTGTACTTTTTTAATCGTGCAGTTCTCGTCATACTTTTCTGTCAGATGTGACCAAATGTACCAGAAAAAGGTACCAATTCCAATGCTTGAGTAGACAGTTAATTTTATCTTTCTATCACGTTAGCACACAAGCGCTCATTCCAACCAATATCAAATGTAAATTATTCCGCTATAACTAACCGATCACAAGGAAATATTGAATACAATTCGATATTATTCCAAACAACGCCTCCCACTAACACAATATTCTACCTAGAGACACCCCTCAATATTACTCACTTATCTTGAATTCCTAATTCTCGTTGCCCTTCTGATTCATGCTTTTTTACGATTACTATTAAGCCTAGTTCCTTCTAAATGTCACAAGATCATCGCATTAATTTTTTCAAATGCTAAAATCCGCTTTAAAAACCTCCATCTTTTATAGTTTCAGTGGTTTATCTCTTAATACTGCTGAATCATTTACCAAATTCGAGTTGGATGTATTTCAGATTTATCCTTCTCTTACGGAAAGAAGATCCTGTGCAGCTTCATTTACGTAGAGTTCTGCCAAGATTTAGTTAAATTGTTGAGAAATATTAAAAGCGTTCACATCATGCGCTCATTCTTCATGACCTTTCAAAGATAAATCCGCAAAATATTCTCTATTGGTAAATAAGAGCGTGCAAGACAGTGGGTCTAACGACCTGTTTTTCACAACCAGTAAACATCTGGTAAATACGTATTTTTTGATTAATATTCACTATGATTTCACATCTTCATCATTGTATGTATATAAATTACATAAATATAAAATAATATTTCTATTCTTTTTCTTTACTAAATCAATTAAAGTACCAAACAATAAAAAACTACATTCATAATCATTTTAATCCGTTGTACTATCAACATGTGTTCTTTTCATTAAACCTGTCAAATTTAACCTTAATAAGATTTCTATACAGTCTTTTATTTTCAATAGCAGCTTCTTTTGTAAGTGAAAATCATCTTCACATATATATAGCATAATTTTTATATCTTTTACATAGAAAGTTATTAAGTAATAAACAGTAATGAACTCCAAAAATGGATATGTTGAAGGAGAGAGGTTTATCTAATGGAATCGATTACTCAACAAAGTATTGATCGTCTTTTAGCATTTTTCAAAATTTGAACCTGGTTAAAAACACAAATTTTTATCTGAAACGTTTTTCTCTTCAGTCATAATCTAATAACTCCAATCTCTATACCCAATTCTCGAATTTGCCGATATTTTTAAAACCAATATCTCGATATCGATAGGAATCAACTACGAGAAATAAAATAATTTCTAAGATAAAGACGCATAACCACATTCACGAGATCACTTCATTGTTTTAAGAATAATACTATCCTAATTCACCCTTTAATTTAAGAAATGATCACAGTAACGTAGCCTCATCATCGGAACTTATAGTACATAAGAATCTGTCGTCCATGACTCAATAACAAAAACGTCTGACTCACTCATTCACACATTGCCGGTACAAAAAGCGTAGAATCTTCTACTTATTTCATCGGCACTTGCATCTTATAAAATGGTTTTTCTTGAATCTACTGTTATTGTTACTTCCTAAACTCTACTCTAAAATATAAGCATACGACAGAAGAGTTTGAAATTTTCTATATTGTAACTCGCAATATGTTACATCTTAACAATGTGACTTATTAAAAGGAAATGTAACATTTCGAAGGTTATAGGTAGATTGGGGAAATTTATTGATTTATGTATAATCAATAATCGAATATGTCTAAGTATTTCGTTAAAAACATCTTATATATATATATATATATAAATTTAAGTAATATACATTCTTATAATAATACACTTCATTTAATATATAATATTTACTCTTTTATATCTATATATAATTTATATTTCTGCTTTCTCTTGCTTAACACAAAAACACATACAACATGGTGAAGTATTTACATATATATTTTTTTTTATTCAAAATCTTAGTATAATAATTAATACATATATTTCTATATATATTATATATTATATTTATATATAGAATATTTATAAGTTTATAACAGTATCTATATGATCTAACAATTGGTAAATAAATTCGAGAGAAAAAATCATAATTCTATATTTTAAATTATATAAATTAATCATATTCATAAAATGCAGAAAAAATATATAGATATATAATAATATATATAATCGTACTTTATTATAATTATTTTAATATACATCTAAATAAAAATGTTATCATCATTATAAAATATAAGGTAGCATTATACCTTATTTTCTAATATTAAATGTCAAATAAATAAATTCAATATTATATATTTATTACATATATATATTAGAAAAAGCGAACTATATTTTTATAAGAAGTTTATAAAGTTTTTATTATAATAAATATTTAAATAACTAGGTTTCAACAACTAAAATTGTGAGACATACTAAATATGAATCTGTTAATTGATTTTGGGTATTTTAAATCTGCCAAAATAACTGAATTATAACAAGGTTAAAGACTACCTTTATTGGTATATAGTCAACATGCAAAAGAAATCTCTGTATAATAGTGAAAGCAGGCCGGCAAGTGGCCGACTGCAAGTCTTTGATAATAACCTGGATGAAGGATTTCTTCCGCCTTCTTTTTTTTCTTTTGTTGCTGCGCGGACTGATGTACAGTCTCTAAATTAGAAAAATGTTACCAAAGACCAAACTCCGTAAATAATTCCCCGGTATTCTCACATCTGCTCAATTCTACACTTTAATTTTCCTTCTAACTGCGATACACTCATGAGCGCAGTACTTCCCTGTATTCATGACCTACAGACTACCAATATTAAATAAAAAGCCAAGTGATCACAGAAAACAACCCACCAGACCTAAGAAATCTAACAGTAATGTCTAACTATGCCTCATGAGATAGTGAGGAGAATTGTAAACTTAATAGATGCAAACAATTGGATCCACAACTGTTCTCAATTCCACCGAACACTACACCTTTAATCACACCATTGCGATCTGCCAAGTCTGTACCCCATCCACAACAACCCCACACACACATAACATCACAAACAAACATAATTTTAAAATATTACAATTCACATAAAATGACTACAACGATAATAGTAAAGAAATTGAAGTCTTTCTAAAACAGCACACAAACACATGCCTGATACAAGAACTACGACCAAATTTCCTGAACAAATTCTGACTATGATGCGATGTCCACACAACCACCCAAAACACACACTGCTTTATGCTAAACTTATATTTCATTTCTTCCATTATATATTATCCAATTTTTGTAAAGAATCTGTTTTTTTTTTTTGTTTCAATCGTGTTTTATTTCAGTTTTTTTTGTTTTTTTATATTATTGTCTCTTGTTTTTTTGTTTTATTTTCAATTAAATGTATTTTTAAAATATAAAGGGTTCTAATATATTATTGAAATACAACCTCTTAAATGATAATATCACAAATAATAACATCAACAGGTTGAAAATTATAACAAAATATCCATTAATATAAACAATTCAAAATAATATGAAAATCATATTATTAATAACTAAATTGGGAACTATTACATTATTTATTATTATGTTAGGTTTTGTAATCTTGCGTTAATCATTGATAGGCTTCACTTACTTTATTTTTATACTAATGTATTTTATGTTGTATAATAAATAATATATTTATATGATTTACTTTTTAAATATTATTGTCTATGAATATTTTAAGAATGGAGTTGAATGACAAACTCAAAGATGATCTTAGGGATGCAAATGAATAATAATCAATACTTAAATTATATACAAGATTGTAATGAACGCGCACGCGCACTCGCACCATGACTAATTAATATTTGGGCTTTGGAATATCCAACTTTTTGTGGATATACTTAATACCTAGTACCACTCCCAACTCAGTCTCATACTGAGAGAGAATACTGACTAATGTCCAAAGCTCAATTTGGACTCTCAGACGTGATTCAGCACAATTTTAATTTTGTTGTGTATTTAACTAATAAGTGCTGATATCTTCAGTCGTAAATAAGTATTTAAGGCGTGAGAAAATGAAGTGGTGAAGGTAGCTCAAAGGGGCGTAGCAGGACTTGCCCTTAGCTGCCTTAGCATAATACTCTCTCAGTTGGCAAAATTTTTCAGAATTTCCTGTTTTGATTGACATAAATATAGTTTTTTGTGGCAACGTCTAACACAACAAAGTTTATTTTATTGCGGGAGCCTTTGCAAACCAATTTATATTTCCTTATAAAGTACAGTCACACGACTTTTTGATGATCAGTATAAATTCTGATTTATAATTAAATGAATAAAAAGAATTTTCTGAAAAAAAAAAACAAGAGGATGAACAATTATGAGACAACAAATATTACTGAAATATCAAATTCAGAATATAAATAAAAATTAAAGAAAAAAACCTATAAAAGAATTTGACCACACGTCAGGGTCGTTATCCACATTGAGGGAGAATTGGAAACCAAAATATGTCCAAATTGAGCATATTATTGCTTAAAATTTTCAATATAAGTTCTCATAAAATTAGCACAACTAATTGAAAAACGAAAAAACCATTTTTACTTTTTTTCATGAAAAAAAGTTTTTTCGGAAAAAAACAGCTTGTTTTTTTCCTTTTAACTAATAGAAAAATTACAAACTAACAACAGCAATTAAACATTCTCAACCAATCATTTGTTCATTACTATTAATAAACAAAAAACCACAAATCTTCAATAACCTTAACAAATATCTCACACAACAACATCACAGGCAGCAGAATTACAACAAATCACCGAATCTTCCCAGCTCCAAGCAATAGGGGGGCAAATTCAATGCTCACCACCCCACAGTTTAACGCCAAGAAGCTAATTCAGCAGAGAACCAGCATCATAGCACTTGAACACTCAACATCTTAACAACCAACAGCTACACAGAAACCCACTCAAACCACCAAGCGTGCACTGCACCAGACATAACACTAATGTTCCCCAAATTTACACACAATACCCAAACTCTGACCACTTACCCATCATAAAATTTCAAAATGTTAGAAACCAAACATCCACTAGAAAAATTACGTAACTACAAAAGCAGGACTTTAACACTATTCACAATATATGAAAAACATACATCTTTAAATATTATTTAACACAGTAATTTTTAAGCAATAAAATTTCTCTCTCCAATCCAAAAAGCATCTAACAAAGCCATCCCCAGAGGATCCAAAAAAAATACAACCCAAACTTAACACCTGAAATAGACAGCTAATCAAACAACGCAGTTCGCTAAAAATAATACCCAAATCACTCCAAACAACAACACAGGTCGCCCTTAAAACACCCAAATATAACTAAAACACATGATTTTTAAACATCCAAATCTTCCTCACAAACATCCAGGCACACGAGCAAACAGAATGTGGGAAACATCACTTGAAGAAACTCGGCCAACAATAACACACGAATAAAAACTCAACATGCAAAACCACAACCGCAAAACTTCGCGCAACTCACTTTGCAAAAGCAGAGTCAAAACCCACAACACCCTCAAAACAGGAAATATCAAAGCCTTCAAGAAATAAACAACACAAACAACAATGAATATACATCCAAATTACGAAGCCCCACACTCACGTTTAAATTCTCACTACCAGACAATATCTCAAACATCTATTTTAGTTCACTATTAGGGTTGGGGAAAGGAAAAAACAAGCCATTTTTTCCGAAAAAAACTGGTTTTTTCATGAAAAAAAAAACAGCCTGAAAAACAGAAAATTTGTTTTTTTCGTTTTCAATTAAGTTGTGGAATTTACATGTTTGACAATTATATTATAAATTTTAGCAACAGCTCTAATTTGGACATTTTTTGGTTCCAATTTCCTACAAGGTGGGAGCCCATAGTTTGTGTAAAAATTTTTATGGGTTTTCCAAATTTTTTATTTTCTGAATTTGATATTCATATGCTTTCTTTGAATTTTCATAGCTCTTGCTCTTCTTCATCTTCAGTAACATTTTTAATCATCATTTTCTAATAGAAATTACTATGCCAAGCAATAAAAAGTCGTATGACAGTACTTTTTAAGGAAATAAAAGGTTGCAAGGCCCTTGCATGAAATAAAACTTTGTGTAGACGTTGCAAACCTAGTATTTATTGCTCATAATCTAAGAACAGGATTCTGAAAATTGCCAACTGTGAGAGATGTTATGCTAGGCAGGTAGCTTAAGAGTTCTGTTTAACTGCCGCTGCTCCTTCACCCTGTCATTCTTCACACGATCTTATACAACTGAGATATCAGACTTACAGTCCTATCAATTAAGTGGCTTGATCACGCTGATGAGCCCAGTGGTAATGAGCTTGACAGTAGTCCCAGCACAGTAATCAGTACTCAGTAGTGACTGGGGGTCTGGGGAGTCAAGACTATGATCTAGTAGAAATGGAAAGTTGATATTCCCAAAGCAAATATTTATTTGTCTTCCCTCTCTCCTATTCAATTTTGGTATTTTTTAATTTTCAATATTTTTATTATTTCATTTGCATCCTTAAGTCTTTTGAGTTTTTGTCATTCAGACTCATTCTATATAAATATAAATATACATTAATATTAAAAGTAAATTATAAATATGATTATAATGATACAACATAAATACATAGTAAATTTAGTAGTAGAAGCTCTACAAACAGCAATCTGCGGCTACCAACGCTAATGTAATTGTAGCGAAACAATTGATAAAATATAGAAGAATCTTGTTTGCTATTGTTATAATCATAATGGAATATTGTTTAATTTCAATTTCTTTATATTTGAAAATGAAAATATCAAGTGAAATAGCTCTTTATTTTTAAAAATACATTTAATGAAAAACGAAAAATGAAAACGAAAAACATGAAAAATTTTCTTAAAAAAAACAGATTGAAAAAAAACGGTTTTTCCCCAACCCTAACACAATTAGCAAATATATAACAGCTCATTAGCTAAATCATTCCCTATCTGGAAAGCTATCATTGTACCAATTATACAGGAAAGACCTCTCTGATCTTTATATCGCAACATCCTCTATTTACAAAACTTTAAAAAAAAAAACATATAACAAAATAACCACATAATCAAACATCATCCTCTAAACGTTTCAAAAACCACTCAACTACAACCACACACACAAACATTATAAATCAACGGCCTAAACTCAAAACCAACTCATAAAACAATAATCATAGCAATCAACATCAAAAAAGCATTCAATACAGTACCCAAGCACAATTTGATCCACAAAATAACAAAATCTAACATCCCAACTAACCTAAAGAAATGGATTTCCAACTTACTATCTGGATGAGCAGCACAAATACAAACAAACATAAAATCCAGAACAGTAAACATCAACAATGGAGTACCCCAAGGCGCAATACTATCCCCCCACACTATTCAATCTATTTACGGCTGATCTTTCACAACCACAAACATCACAGAATCATTACAACCTACGCAGATGACATCACCATAGCCACTACACACCAGAACCTAAACATGGCCACAAACCTGGCATGACAATATATCGAACAACTTCAAACATGGCTAACAGAAAAAATGTCGCCTCCCAGCAAATTTCATTACATAATTCATACAAATACTTTGTGCCACACACTCACTAGCGTACCTAAAACATTGCTATATCCTTTAACAACTCTCTCAAAATTGGAGTAACACTTGACATGCATCTCACTTTACAAAACACAAGACAAATAATTTCTCTGCTAACAAGAATGACATATTAAACCATCGTGGCGACAGCTTCACAAACAATAAACCATCATCCACACTATATACAAACATAATTAGCGACTCTAAAACTGCTTTCCAACTGGCATCCCATGACTAAAATAACAAAGAAACTAATGACAGAAAACAGCTCTAAGAATCATAACGGATGCCACAGCAACACACATTAAACCTACCAAAGAACCAAAATTCTAATCATAGACCTGGGATGATAGGCAACACCAATTCTTTTTCACCCAAACCTCTGCAATTGGAACTTTTCTAAACCCTATCCCCACAGAGTTAAACACTCCTCTTCACAGCCTATATTAAACAAGGTTCTGACACCAACATTCACAACCAAACAACTCTATACGCTAACCACTAAGATCACCAGAAAAAGAAACAGAATTCAACTCACTAACAAAATAATCATTGGCAACCTAAGACTGCCGCCCATCACCTTAAATTCGCAATACTCACAAACACCGACTTCCAACTTAACCCAACACCCCTCCACTTGCGAAACTGTACACCCAGTTTTCCGGAGGACACATCCTTCTTTTCTGTTTACAGTATTCTCAACCAGAAACGTGGCACATCACATCCTCGGCGCGGGGGAAAAACGATCTCTGGGCTGGTTGCATCAAGCGGGGCATGGGTGCAGTGTGGCCTCTTCCCTGATGGGGTGGTCAGGGGTCGAGTGTTGCTGTATAATTCCCTTATTCCTCTTATATATATATATATATACTTAAATAATAATATATTTATATAAATTATATATATATATTATATAATATATAATTATATATATATATATATTATATATATTAATATAATACCTCAATATTATAATATATATATTATATATATATTATATATATAAAATAAGTAATTATATATTTTTTTATTATATAAATTTGGTAATATTAGCTAAAAATTTTAAAAAAATGAGATTATGTAAATTTTTTGATAGCTTAATAATTTTTTATTATTAAAAACAGTTATCGTTTTTTTATCTTTATTTTCTATTTCATATTATTATTATTACTCTATTTTTCCAAAATATTAATTATTATTTTGCATAATTATATTATATTAATATCCATCAGTCAAAAGAATTGACTCATGGCAGCCAGACCTTTCACGGCCTAATATTCAATATCTATATTCCCCTGAAAGTTTCCTATCTACAGAACGCTACTCTTCCTCTCAACACGATCGCTGGTCAACGCAGCATTAACATAATAAAGAAGACAACTGATACAACTGACTTCTATTAGCAATGGGAGTTAATATCACTTCACTTTATCTTTATGTGACGCTTACTGCATTTCTATGAAGATAAATGCTTGGTACGTTTCCAATGGATACACGACCTTCATTTTTCTTCTATAATTCCTCACATCTTTCAAAGAGCTGTCTTCGAACCATGCTTGTGGAGTCACAAATATACGGGCAACCCGTCATCAACACCGACACAATCACAATTTTATTAACGATTTTGAGTATAATTTTAATTATTAATGTTCTCGAAATAAGTGCTTGAAATTTTACGAGAAAATTTCGTGCCACACAGCACTTATTAGGAGATGTTCGGGTTCATTGAGAGGCTTTACTGCTGATGTGTGCTGATTTACTACCTCCTTATTACGAAACACAGCGTTTGCATGTTATTACATGTTTCCTGACGGTGTGTTTGATTCCATTGTCAACCAGTCAGCCCACTTAACGGTATTCGCACCAGAGAAAGCTATATCTGAACTATATTTGGTATAGTAACGTACTGCTAATTCTTTTTTAATTAATTAATAAAACAAATATCTATTATTGACATTATTTCTGAAGGACAATGTTCTTCATTAAATTTCTTCATAAGTTTATCCTCTATATATTATATCTATTTTTAATTAATCTATTATCTCCATTCTTTATCTTCTGCCTTCCGTTGGTTTCTGAACAGCTCACTCTGCTTAATCTCGAATGCTTTCACACCAATCGCCTCTCCCCTGATGCTTGCCGGCTAGTAAGTGTTCTTTACTCTTCTCTCCAACTATTGCTCTCGTTAACCTAACTTTATAGTACCATTTGTGTAATACACATAAGACCGGTCAATTTAAATTTATGACCTCGCTAACGCAATTTTCCTAAGACTTTGTTTCGCTGACACATTATATCAGAACAGCAGAGCGTTTAGCCATGTTTTAAACGATGTTCTTGATCGCTACCATGCGGTGTAAACTGGTTACGAATAATTTTTGTGAGATGAACGATCCAGGCGTAAACGTCGGTCTTAATATGCGTGTCGCGTGTGACCTGTGCGCTCTACGTCAGAAGATTGTATTACACCGTCTGTTTCTTTTCTAATTATCAACCATGGTTCGATTTCTGACACGTGTACTATTGCGACAACGTTCGCTCAATTCCGCTTGGCTTAATTCTCCGTTCTATCTCTTTGCTACCACTAAGTCTAATCACATTATCTTCGTAAATTTTTTAATATCCTATAACTATTGAAATTGCTTTTGCTTCAATTTAAGACTATCAGTACCTGTAACCCGAACTCTATTAGTTAATGCAAATCTCCTACAGACATTTTTCCTCTCGGGCTGTGCTTCTTTTAAAACTGTATGCTAGTCTACTCCTCAGGGTTCCCCACGCGAGATCCTATTCGCCAGCAGAGCCCACGCACCTCTTATCTTTTCGTCTTCCCAAAATGCTCGTGACATGAACAATCTATTCTGCCCTTCCTTTTCCGACTTTTGATATACAGGAACATCACTTCAACTCTTTCTACTAGAATTTTACTTCAACTATTTACCATTTTTCCAACACATGTTGAAATTCTCCTTCAGAGGTCGTTGATATATATCATTGGGTGACTTTTTCTTGTTGTAATCTAAGTGCTTCTGCTTAACGATTTTTTCTGCTAAATTTGTTCTGCCAACATTCTTCATGTTATATATTAGAGCGGCTAATTTTTAAAGTTAAAAAATTTTTTCTTGAGTTTTCAAAATCACCGGTCTTTTTTCTACAAAACATACTATATTTTGAAATATCGGATCATACCTAGACACAATCACATATGTCGATCATATTCGCATGGGTTATCACAATATCCGCTCATGAGCTCCTCTGAGATGCGAGACCGCTTATATATCATTACGTCTTACTTTGCACCTATATTGTGCTCGAATTCACTTCTTCCACTTGCTTTGACTCTTTTAACATTGCCTCACATATTTTTTTTGTGACGTTAATGTAAACACTACCCCTGCTCTATTGGCCGCTTGTTTTTTTTTTTTCTAACAACCCTGCGTAGACTGATACTACGTGCACATTGCACCTGTTTAAGCGAGCCTAATTCTGCAATCGGGGCGTTCGTCACGAGATTTACTCTTATTATATCAATTATTTTCAGATTATCATTAATGTTTGTACTAAATTTGCCGTAGAGGTAGAGAGAGCTCGTACTCTTTACAGCCATGTCTCCATATATTTTTCTGCTCAAAATCTTTTTACGAGAGAGAGCTCTCACGACGACCTCGTTTGAAAGATAAGCAGTCAACCTTGCTCATGCATGACAGTTAAACTTCTCTTTTTCACTTAAAAAACAAGCGTTTTTGCCAATTCACACTATGTTATGATTGAGAATATTTCTTTGCGTATAGCTCTATAGAACCCACATGAAATGAGAGTGTTCTATTCGACAATTAGCTCTTCTAAGTACGTTCTTTTATTGAGAGAGACAACCGCTCGTCGGTATCATACCCTATACTCACACATCCCTACTCCATTACTATATTCACTACTACACTCACAAGCCCTTTATCTTCCTTCCACTCCGCCTCCTTTTTTTGAAATTGCTAACCTTCTACATTATCCTTATATACCCATCTATAGTTCCTATCTAGTCTGCACCTCCTTAATGCAACCATTCTCCTCTCCCTTGCATCGTCTACATTATCTACTCCCACTTACATATCTCTAACTTTTCTTAATCGATATACCCCCGATTCGTCACCCATTTATAATTAGCCATGACAATGTATGTAAAGCACGATGTTGAGTCGGGGTAAGAAATATCCCGGCACACTTTTCATAGTCGGTTGACACTATAGCTTACGTCTCTTGTCTTAAGCCGTGAAAACGCATAAAGTGGTTCGTCGGTGCCTACCCCTCCACGTAAAAGAATCTTTCGTAGCCTTGATGCTACGAGCACATCGTCCCATTTGTTGGGTTTCCTTCACGTCCTTCTACACCCAGGGGTTTGCTGGGCTCGGGCTGTTC
Organism: Trachelipus rathkii; assembly: GCA_015478945.1. NCBI lineage: Eukaryota > Metazoa > Arthropoda > Malacostraca > Isopoda > Trachelipodidae > Trachelipus > Trachelipus rathkii. The sequence continues at coordinate 14,253 of JABUQX010115105.1, forward strand.
TGTCGTCTGTCCCCGACTTGAGGAGTGATCTCACGTATCAGGGTTGTCTTACAACTACGATCTCTCACATGGGGCTCTACGGTGCGTCACATCCGTCACGATATTTGGTATATGTATCTATAATCGGTGTCGTGGTTGACACATACTTAGCTGCGGAAACCCGGTGCCTTACATATTTACGAGCAAAACGCTGGACCACTGTATAGGGGCGTCCTAACAATTCATAAAAGACACCCCTAAACTACACTAATCACATACCTTTCTTGTCAGTCCAGTGTTTATTGAGCTCGTTCTGGAGCGCATCGTGTGCATTGGTCTTTCTTTTCGATCAATATATGCTACGTTTTTTCCTCAATGAACACTAATCATCTTATCTTTTTATTTTTCCAAATGCTGAAAATTCCATTTTTATATGGTACACCTCATTTTTTAATGATTTTATTATATTTTTACCGGATAATTAATTAATATCTTTCATCAAATGTTGAATCATTCTTTTATATCGGAAAAATAACGTATCATCTTATCTTATCTGAGAGTGCTTTCCTCTAGATCTACCATTTGGTAATCTCTGTCTGTCTAATAATTTATTTCTACAGTATTAAAAAAATTTATTTATAGAAAGTTAAAATTTTTTTAAATTAAAACAGGTTTTCACAACTAATGAAATATTTGGTAATTATAAAATCAAAATTATGTGCAATTCATCTGGTGTAAAATATACTGTGCATACTGCAATTAAAACAATTTCTCTCTTTCTCTGCGCTTTTCATCCATTATTAACATTTGTTAATCTTATAAACTAATAATTATAATATTCACTTTTTCCTCTGCTTTTTTTATATCTTCTGAAATTGTACTATTTTCAATGCCATGGAAATTTATTTTTTCTTCAATATATTTTAATAACTTCAAAATTTCAAAACTCCAATATTTTTAGTAAAAATTTCATTGTCTTAAAATTAATTATTTTCTTTCACAGTTCCTTTTCAGAATCATATGCCGATGACTCTATCCTTTGGCAAGGGTTCTAAATATTTTCCTTTTTTTCTTTTTTTGCCTTTGGTAATATTTTTGTTCGCTCATTTTTATCCCATTCTAGTTTTATGTAACACTTATTTTAGCCTTTTGTGTGGAGAGGTACTGTGGTTTTATGGAGCAGAGTTTCTTATATTAATTCTTTTTTGTATTTTACACATGCAGGCCTGCCCTTTTTCCCATAATCTATTAAACTAGTATTTGGAACTCACCTGTTCCTGGTATACATACGGTTATATCAATTCATATTTCTTTTTACTTTGAACTCGGTGTTGCTATATTATACATATTTTCCTATATACTTCCAAGTTTTTGAGCACAGACTTTTTCTGCCCCGTGGGCCACGTGTACCGTTTCCTCCACACAAGTTGATAGGACTAAATGCTCTCTGGCTTGTCTGCTTTTTTGTGGAGATATATCGCCTATCATCTTGGCGACATAGAATATCACCACTTTTTTAGTTTCTGCGCTTTTCTCCTTAGACTGCCGCTTGTGGTTGTAAAACCACTAACGCGCTGTATTATACTCTTAGATTCTGTTTTGTCCCTACTTGGTACTCTTTTGCCGTTGGGGTTCAATTTGTCACTTCCCTAGACTTTTCAACCCACAGCTAATTGACTTATTCACTATGTCTCAACATATGTTTGATTATTTTTATGGGTTATAGAGAGATTGACCGTTAACTTTATATGAGCTGAGGTTTGCCATATTGGTGCTGTTTGATAGATGGAAACTTCTGTTTATTCATCCCTGTGCTCGCAAACCCACAACTGTCGTTGATAATGTTAGTCCCTGTTGTTTGACTCCACTGAATGTGGTCGTTGACTCTTCTGTTGCCATAATTACCTCCTGCTTTTCTTTTTCTCATATTGAGAGAAATTGTCACCACCGACAGCTAGCCCATCAAGTCGTTGCGATTGTGTGCGGTCCAGTTCTGGCACCTCCCTAAAGCTATATCTTAAAGATGTCGTGGACCAATCCATCATTTGGTGCGCTCTCCAGTCGGAACGCTCTATCGCCATTGCTTTACGAGAGCTAACACGTTTTTATCTCCCCCGCTACCTCGTCATTCGCATTTTCGTTGCCCGCCGATGTCGATTAGTTCCCCTGTGCCTGTCCCTGTCCTAGCGAGTGATTGGATCGGCACTTTTCCCTCGGCTCACTTGCCTTTCTCGAATATAACAAGGTCAAGGAAAAGAAACACCAAAGAGTTAATAATCTTTTTATTTCTGCTTTTCTTTTTCCTTAGATTCGAAAAAAAAACATATTTTTTTTTTTTTTCAAATGCTGAAAATACCCGTTAAAAACCTCATTTTAAAATTAAAAACCACAATATGAATGTTTCAAATTAGGAAAAATCGTTATAACTTTTTATCAGTGTTCTAAATTCGTATGGTGAAAATTTAAGAATAAAAGCGTAATTTTAGAAGTTAAAAATTTTTTATAAACGAGATGCCGTCCCACGGTCGACCGTACGGTACATAAGCGTTAAATCGCATAGTCTGAAACGACGACTTTCTCATCTGTAGTCATCGTATGTCAGGCGGTACGATTTATGAGCTTTATAACTGTTGTGGCTTCCTTACATTTTCTGTAAAGTAGTATCCTATTTCCTCTACTCCAGAGCTCCCTTCCATGGGAACGTTTAGCCTTACCCATCACCATTGCTTCCTTGGACTAGCGAGGCCGGAGCACTCGAATGAAAAGCTGCAGAGGCGACAAGAAAATTGCTGAAGAGGAAGACAAAAAAATTGACAAAAAGAGGAAAAAAATTCTGATGATGACAAATGCTGAAGAGCTAACGAAAAGAAGAGCAGAGAAAAGTGGAGTGCAGGCAAACTGGTTGATTAGGAAAGTAATGAAAGATTGAAGGAGAGCTTTAAAGAAAAAGATTTTAGTGAAGCAAGCTTGGCCCAAGCGATGCTGGAAGGTGTCACTTATGTTCAGAAAGAGGCATCTGAAAGTGATAGACGTGACGTGTGGAAAATTACAGGTTGCTGTTGAAACATGAAAACAATGTCTCATTTTCCCGACCTTTTCAAAAAAAGTTTAATTACCTTTTTTATACTGCTCTGGTTACTTTTTCTGTACAAATACAAAGTAACTGTGTAATTTAGTCAAGTATAATTTTTCCATTTTCTTTCATTATCATACTTTCTAAACTTAACATTTCATTATTAACTTCTACTTTCATCTTCAATTTATTTTCCATCTTAAAACCTATTTCATAGTTCTTAGCATATCAAAATGTTAAGTTAAATACGATGTTGTTATAGTAAAGTAAAGTTCGGTACAACAAATTGAATTTTAGTAATTCGGAAAATGTAAAATTACTTATTCGGCCGTTGTTTTCTCTCAAAGTATGATGTAATTTTGGTACAGCATTTCATAGGTCATGATATTTTTTCCACTTTTTTCAGCATTTCCAGTCATATTTTTTTTTTCACTCTTTTTTGCAAATTTTATTCACTTTTTCACTTTTTTTGATAAGAAACTCGCTACAAGCCACTAGATAATTATAATAGTATAGTATTAATATAATATATAAATAGTATATATTATAATATATTATATTTATATAATTATATTATACGTATATATACATAATATATTATATATATATATTATATATATTATTATATATATATTATATATATTATTATATATTATATATATATATATATTATATATATATAAATTATAAGTATATATATAATTTATATATATTATAATATAATATATATATAATTATAATATATTATATATAGTATATAGGCCCCTAATAAAAAAAGAAGGTAATAAGAAGAATATGACAAAGCGAAAAGAAAGCCCAGGTTAATCGCCTTTTAACCTTAAGTGAGGAACTCATTGTACCATGTGATAATCCACTTATGGCGGTTCAACCGGGAATGTGACCGGTCCCTCACACATGGCATCCTCATCAATGCTGGGGGTTCATGCCTGGCCAGGTTTGGACACACATACCCCCTCACAAAACCCCGCTATTCATCCTATTATGCACCTTTTTCTTCTCGCCTCTGCCCAAACTAGATCTCCTCTCCTCCAGGCATTCTTTACTGATCAATCCATTTTTCCTTCAATCTCCCAGCTGGTTGATTCTAGACATTCACAACTATTATCCTCTTAACCAATCGATTATATTCATCCTTTCCAACATGACCAAACCCCCTCATGTACTTTATTTATTCTCTCATTTTACTCCTTTTTCACAATACACAACCTCCCTAATGCGTTTTCTCCTCTTTTATCAATTCTTTTTACCTAACGCCCCTAAGATTCGTCCATCTGAACACATTATACTTTAGATCTGATACTCTTATTCCAGACCATATTTCACTATGAATAACATTAACAGTGTAACAACATACCTTCAAGACTTAGGGCACTCAAGACTTAGTCCTTTACATCCAGCAAGGATTTTTTTTCCACCAGCCACCTTCCTACCCAATTCACAATATTCTACAAACACTCAGCATTATCCGTTTTATCTTTTCATCCAAATTATATCCTAAATATTTAAACTTAAGACCTAGTTTCTAGTTTGCTCATCATCCATCATACTTCATACCGAAACTGTCCTCAATCACACATAATCCTAACTCTTATCTACGGTTATTTCAAACCTCCTTTACACCTACATAATCCCTCTCAGTAACCTCAAACTATTTAGATTGCCACACAAAACAGCATTCCGCATATAATAGGTAGGCACCTCCCGTCCTCTTCATTCTCCTCATTCTACAGGACACTTCCCCCTGTCACCGCTGAGCCTACTCTAATTCTTTTTCATAACCCCATCCATATCAATTAAGTAACCAAGGAGACAAAACACATCCCGTTCACCCCGCTATTAAGTATTAACGAATCACTTCACTATATTTAATTCTCACACACTTCCTTTCGCCATAAATACTTTTGAATCCATTAGAGCCTAACACCACATTAATATATATATAATATATATTAAATTATATATGTATATATATATGATATAATAGTATTTATATATATATAATATAGTATATATATATTTTATAAATATAGACATTTATTTCTATTTTTATATGATTAAACAGCACTTATAATAATTATATATTATATAATATATATATATATATATATAATTTTATTATTATTAGGAATATGAAGTTGCAACAGACTGGAATAGTATCACGCATACACGAGACTATCTGAGCCATCAATCTTTGGTTACTGGTTTGATTTATGACAGGAATTCAGAGTGGATGTTATCTATATCACGAGATAAGTTCTTAGTATACCATTGTACTGAATCAGGCAGAAGACTTGGCGGACATCAGTGTTCTGCTGGATGTACCTCTATAGAATATGACCACCTTAGTAATCACGTTTTCGTTGGAGACTATACAGGGCAAATTCTAATGATAAAATTAGAAGAAAATTGTTACCAAGTTATTACAACGTTAAAGGTATAGTCCTCAAGAGTCTCATTTAATTTGATTTACATTAGTTGTTACTGCTTGCTCATTTGTTATTGAAAAATAATAAAATGAATAATGTTGAAAATTAAACTTAAAAAAAAAAAAAAAAGATGCTATTATTTTTTTTATTTTTTTTTTTGTTATATTATCATTGTTTTAAACTTTCTTTTTATGCAATTTAGATTGATTATTTTTAATTTTTTCTTCAACAAAATTTTCTAAGGGTCATAATGGTTCTGTTCGTTCTCTTGCTTGGGATCCAGCCAGGAAGTTATTATTTTCTGGCTCATTTGACCAAACAATCATTGTATAGAAGAAAAGGAACCGCTTATGAGTTGCAAGGTCACACGTAGGTATTATATTTATATCTTTGTAACTTTTATTTTAAATGTTTCGGAATTGTACTTTTTAAAATTCAAAGCTTTCATAGGCAATATGTTTTGATTCATAATTTTCTTTTGAAATTAATGGAGCATTTAGGGTTATGACACAGATTAGAGTTTTTAATTCATGACTCTGCTATAGACTTGACCACCTAGTCGTCACATTATATTGATTATAATAAGAAATAGAAACCCGCCCTATGTTTACTCGTTGTTAGAAATTGTTATGATTGTCTGAGTCTTAGGAAAATCACTGTATAGATCTTGGAAAATATCATGGAATTTGAAATTGTATCTTAACCAGGGTTGGTATCCTAAAACCCAAACCCATTAAAGACCCAACTTAAGTTTTGGTCGTGAAATTCTAATTTTCATTTTTAAATAACTATAAATAGATGTAAATCAGAGACCATTTTAACCATAGCGTTACTCTTTTATATAAGGCATATGCACTAAATAAAAATCTGGAAGTTTAATATTTTAAAGCAAAATTTTAAACTATAATGGCTGATACCATTGAATGTTAATAGTATCTGTAATCAATATGTTATATCTCATAATCCTAAGTGCTTGTAAACTTGTACAAGCATTTGAATGTACTCTCGTTTATTCTCTTATTTGCTCATTTCTTCACCATACAACTCCCCAACTGTGTATGGCCCGCCCCATCTTATCAATATATTTAACCAAACCGTGTTAGCTCCTAGATTTGTCCATCTGAATACATTGTACCTTAAATCTATACCTATGGTAATCGGACATTATATATAATATATATATTAATATATATATATATATATTATATATATATATATATATATAAATATATACTATTATTACATATACATATATATTTATAGTTATATAGCTATACTATAATAATTATAATATATATAATAAATTTAATAATATATATATATATATTTCACTACGGTAATATATATATATATATGTATATATATATAGTATATATAACTATATAATATAATAATATTGGTTTAGCTGGGACATAGTATATATATATATATTATATATATACTATATATAACTTGGCAACTATTTCTAGATTTATCTCTTTTAGAGTTTATTTTATTTTTTATATATATATATAGTATAATAATATATATATTATATATAGTATTTATTTATATATGATATATATATAATACTTATATGATATATATGAGGTATTATAACTAGTAACTTAATTATATATTTAGTTATATATATAATATATATCCTCTTCTTCTTTTCTTCATCTTCACTTATATTTTCCCAAAGAATGGGAGTAAGGTGCGCGACGGGCCAATATCGTAAAAGAAATAGCAGTAGAATGAACATGGGAACAGAGGATACAGAGACTACAAACTTTGATATTATATTAAAGTATAATACAAATATAATATAATATAATATCATATATATATTTAAAAATTTATATAGCTAATATATATATATAATCAATATAATAATAGTATATTATTATTATACAAGTACATGTATATATATTAATATATATAATCTATAAGTATAATCATCATCACCCACCTTCTCTTTCCAAGACTGGGGTAAGGTGTGTCGAGGCATGCACCGGAACAGAAAAGTAAATAGAGAATATGACACAGTTAAAAAAAAAGAACCAGCCCTTAACCCGCCCCCTTTATTACATATGTAGTGAGAATACTCGTCAAAGTCAGAAAATCCACGCCTAGAGCTTCAGCAGGAACCTTAGGAAGTGCGACAGTTGAGAGACCCCCTCTCTTCTGGCTATCTCGTCAATGTGGGGTTTAAAATACGGTGTATATTAAAATATAGTGAGAAATGGAAGAAAATGATATTATATTATTATTACTTAAGGATTTTAATATAGTACACCTATATATAATATATATTTCGGTAGTATTTATATGTATAGCTCAACAATATTAATCATATTACTGTTTTTTTTTCTTAGTATAATTAGATATATATATATTTTATATTAAAATAAATAGTATAATATATAATATAAATATATATATTGTTATACTCAATAAGGTTATCTTCTATATATATAATATATCTATATAGGTTCTTATATATATATATATATATAATATATTTAAATATATCCATATACTTATTTTAAAGATAAGTAACTGAATTATACTATATATATATATATTATTGTTTTTTAATAATACAGGGTTTCACACTCTCTCCAATCTCAGGGAAATTTTTTTCCATGGAGAGAGGGAGATTTTCAGGGAGATATAGAAATCTAGTGGTGTACAAGAAAACTGTTTTTAAATTAGCTGAACAAGTACCGGAAATTCAATAAAAGATCTCTAGTGAAATTGTGGTTAAATATTTCATAAAACATATGAAGAATGAAGTCCACGAGGACAATTCTCGAAAATAGAGTTTCTAAAATTAATACTGACAAATGTTTTTTCTTTGAGAATGGATTTTAGTAAATAAAATGTGTCTAGTGTGAATGAGATAGTGTGCACACACGTGATTTGGGAAGAAGGAATATAGTAACTATTCCCATAATTCTACTTCTATCTGTTTCTTTCTATTTTTTAGTTCACTAATTACCTCTATTCTTCGCGCTATTCTGTTCAATAGAAGTTGTTCCAGAGTTCATCTTTCTGATTGAAGGTGATTGGTATATGGATGGTGTTTTAGCACTGTGTATTTATTATTATAATCTTATTATAATCTTTTTCTTTTTTTAGGGATTATACTTTTGAGCGTGTTATTTTTTTTTTGAGTTTGACAAGTGATTTTTTGATTTTTGTGCAGTCAAATAGGTATTTTTATTTATTTATAAAATGACTTCAAGCAAAAAAATAGCTTAACTTTAACGACCAGGGGTTGGACGTCAAACTGAATCTTGGTTTCATTCTTTCTTCTCCAGTTTACAATGTCTCGGACTTAATATTATGGAAAGATTTCTTAGTCCAGTAAAATGCCTGCTACAACCAACAACTAATCTTTTTGCATTAGATTTACATGACAAACTTGATTGCCAGACTGTGCAAATCAAACATGACAGAAAAGATATTAGAAATGTACCTCTGAAGTACAAGCCTGTCCAATAGGCTTCATCATTGGATCCTAGTAATAGTTTTTCATCAGCCAGATCCTAGTACAATTTTGATTTATTGCTAGAGGCATTGAATTAAATTCAAAATATTTTTTTTCATTTTTTTCGTTCTAATAGAATTGATGAGTTTTTTTCTTCATTATTCACAAAAGAATCAATGTTATACTGAATTGGGGCAAATTATTAAATTAGGACTGATATTTTCCTATGGAAATGCGACAGTGGAAGAGGGTTTTCTATAAATTAAGCAATTTTAGTGAGAATCTGAAAGAACATAAGTCTGATTTCTCAAGACAGTGCACAATTGCTATCTATAAGATCTCATGAAATTATTCATAAAGTTCCTATCACTCAAAAATGTTGACAAATGTAAAGAGCTGCCCATAGGAGATATGAAGAAACATCTCAAAGAGGTAAAAACAGAAGAAAAAAGAAGAGAATAAAAAGGTTTGAAAAAGAAAATTATCCATACAGAGCAATAAACTTGAAGAGCAGAGAATAGATGTAAACTGAAACTTTAACAAGAAAAAGACGCTTACTAGAAATCCAAAAATTCACATGCTTGAGAAGAAAGAAGAATTAAAATCTAAAAAGGTTACATTTTGAACTTTTGTGATTACAGTGCGCTATTGGCACTGAGCTAATTAATGTAGCCTTTGGAAATTATCATATGGGCTTTTTGTATAATAATAAAATTAACTGTGTCCAATTATACTTTTGGATAAAAATATAAAAAGGAATGTGCTTGTGGCGACGGTTATGGTAAGGTAATACGTCTGATTCCTAAAAAAAAGTGGTTTTTTTAAATTCACTTACCATGATGATTAGAAGTCTAAATGTAAATGTAAACTGCTGTTAAGAATGGGTTTTGAACTGTATGAACTGACGTAAATAGGTCTGCTGTTCAATAGGGAGATGAGAGTTAATACGACTGATAGGTTCTGTTAAACAAAAAATAACGAACACGCGTGGGTACAGGGGAAAATTTGCTAGAATTTGCTTCCAGGTGAAATTCAGAGGAAAGTCAGCGGAATCAAATTCCATAAGAATTTTAGTGTCAACGCGCTGATATATATATATATATATATGGGTAGGTATAATATTATATTATATATTAATTATATATATATATATAAGTATATATATATAGTATATATACTATATATATATATAATAATAATAATATATATATATAATATAAATTATTCTTCAAAATTAAATATAGTAATAATAATATCTATAATACAATAATATACATATATAGTATAGACATAAGCATGACAAACCATATACAATACTGTATAATCATAGATATATCCTAATATACTTACACCTAAGCTACTATATATATATATAATAATATATAAAATATATATATAATAATTATATATATATATAAATATTAGTAATATACTTATATATCTATATTCTCTATATTCTTTCTTCACCTTCCTCTTTGCCCAAAGATTGGGGGTAAGGTGCACTGTACAAGCATCGCAAAAGAAAAGCAAGTAAGAGAGAGGAAGCATGAAAACAAACGATCGAAAAGAGCAAGACCACCATTCCTACCAACGCCCCAGTCATGTAAACCATATAATTAGTGAGATGCGTCGTCACAAGACAGAACATCACCACCACTAGAGCACATCATAGAGAACCCGTGCAAGACGGACCACTACTATGGTAAAAAATCGTCAATAATGTAATAAATAATATATTATATATATATGATATATAATATATATATTATAATATTAGATAATATAATATAGTATTATATATATATTAACTCTATCTATAATATATAATAATGAAATACTATAATATAGTATATATATATCTATATATATACTATATATTTACTATATATATAATATATATTATATATTATATACTAGATATGTATAATATAAACCCTCCACTGACTGGGGTAAGAGTGCTCACATGCACCGGGGAAAACGAGAAAAGTAGTAAAGTATATGAGCATGTTGAAAAGAAAAGCAGCCCTAACGCCCTCCTTTATAACCTTAAAGTGTATAATAGCTTGTCGCAAGTAAAAAGAGGAAAATCCAACATCTAGGACTTTCCACGGAACTGCAATGAATCTCAATATGGATCTTCTTCCATTATGTAAGGGTTCATGTCCCTTTGGCCACAGGGGACCAACTGCTACAAACAACACCAATCCCTTCAAAACCCCCCTCCATTCATCTTCTTATTATGTCACCTTTCTTCTCGCCTCATGCCAAACTCGTAAATCTTCCTCTCCTTCCAGGCATTCCTTAGTGCACTTGATTCATTTTTTTCTTCGTCTCTCGCAGCGGTTTCGATTCCCAGGCACAACACAACAGTGTTGATTTTACTTCGGAATAGGCTGTTAACTTTAACTCACTTGTGTGACTTGAATTAACTTGAATTGTTCCTCACACTTAGTTGACAACTATAGTGTTTCTATAATTAACTAGAATGTCCTGCGTTAAATTGTGACGAGTTTTGGTTGTTAGTTTCATGTATAAACTCTTCCCCCCCGGAGATTTCTTTTTGCTAAAACTGTTTCTTTTTTTTTTTTTTTTGAAAAACCTGGGTTTTGGTCAACCCTGATTTTATCTTTTTACAACTCATTCTTTTATGTAAAGATTAATAAAGGTACTATTTTGTAGCTTGCAAGTTGGCTGTTTTGTATAATAATCAGTTTCTGATTTAGTCTATTTATAATTTAAGAACTTCGAATACGTATTTCAGGTAAAATTACCTCTTTGAATACGTCATCCATTGAAAGTCGAATAAATTGTTTCTGGTGAGAAGACTGTATTGGTCATCTTTTTGGGATAAAATGGAACTAGTCGAATAGAGCGTAAGCCGGAAATATGTATGTTGTGTTTTTTTCGTAATATGTTTAATGTTGCTTTTACTTATTAGGACCAGCACTTGCATCTATATCTGAACTACAAACTATGTACATAACATTTTCTTTGAGTCAAAATGTTATTTTCACTATTTCTATTTTTTAATTTACGAGACAACCATTCCTCATAATATACCTCATGTTTTAAGTATGTCGTTGTAGTTCATGTCAATATTAGGTTTATACTTTTGTCCGGGAGAGTAAAATTAATCAAAAAAGTTTTACACTGAAACTCTATGGATGTAAAGAGATTATTAAATTCAATCCGATATTCGTTGTACAACTCCTGAATTTTGAGCAGTTCCTGCTCTGTTTGCCCCCTTATGCAATAAATTTGTGATGACTTGTCTTTACACTTATAAAATCTTCCCATATCTTAAAGATCTTTGCTTTTTTAACTACTGAGAAATTTAGTTGCAAGAGTTTTAAATTTCTTGGTATTTACAGGTATAATTTATAGATTGTGTTATCCTAGATAAAGATCATAATTCCCTTAATAATTTTTCCGAATTCTCTTAGGATTTTTTTTTACAATACAGAATTTGCGAGTTTTACCGTTAGTTCTATTTTTATATAAGTGACTTGCACTCTATAGAGAGAGAGAAAGACACATACAAATGAAATAAATTCAAAATAATTCTATGTATGTAGTTAAAGAGTAAAACACCAATATAAACAAAATCAGTACTAATGAGGGAAATAATCGGAAAACAGAAAGTTTTTAAAAATAGTAAACAAGAACTAGTACCGATTTTTGTTTTACTAGAATTAGGATTTAGCATTTTTGTTTCTTTTTTTTTTACTTGTTCTCTAATTTTTTTTTTAATTGTTTTATATGGTTCTCTATTTTCTGTTTCACTAGGGATTATTTGATATTTTTATTTTCTTATGTATGAAATTTTGTATTTTGTGGTTCTAAAATTCTGACATCGATATAATTCCAACTATTAGAAGAACTAATACTAGCTAACAATGTTTCAGAATATGGTCTTCAATTCTCTTAATTAAAGATTGTTGGGATAGTGGATTTGCAAATGTTATATTGGGTTATTATAATTAGATTTGACTTGGTATGGACTTGTTTTTTTATTAACTGTGAGGAAGTGGTTGCTTCTTATTATTTTTTCAGCATTCTTAGCTTTGCATCCTTAAAATTATTCACATTTATCATTTTTCAATTGCTCATATTTATCATATTAAAGCTAACAGCGCAATTTAAATTTATTTCATTCCCTCTTGTTTAGTTTATTTCATAATTCTATTAATCTCATTTGAGATTAATTATTTAAAACTATTTGTAATCCACTGTGATTTATTATTACATTTAAACAAATATAAATATGATTTCTAATTTAATCAATTAATTAATATACTATTTTTCAGACATCCTCAACCAACTGTCAGCGAGATTTTAATTCTAATAGTTTTCATAATTGTTATTTAGACGCCTGAGTGGGTAGAGTCAGATATATGTCAGTTTTGTAGTCGCCCATTTTTCTGGAATATCCGGGCCATGGTTGATCAAAAACAGATTGGATTGAGGCAGCATCATTGCCGGTAAGAGCAGTTAATAAAGTACATTTGTTGACTTTTATTATTATTATTATTTATTTATATATTATTCTTATATTATTATTATTATATATTATTTATTATAATTAATTATTATATATATAATATTATTATTATAATTATAAATTATGAAATTATAATTAAAAAACTTAAAAAGAACAAATAATAAATTTTTTGTTAACGTAATTTCATCTATTATATAAAAAAAAAAAAAAAATAAAAAAGAAAAAAACCACTTTTAGTCAATGCATTTCATCAGCCCGAATCATCTTTCTTTATCAACTTACAGGGTTACTAAAAAACCCACATAGGTCAGTTTATTTTTTTTTCACCCTTGGTGCCGACTTTTGGTGAGCCATGGGTGGCGTATTCCTGTAACTGACAATATATCATATATAATATAATATATATATATATATATCTATAATATATAATGAATATAATTATATATACTAATATATATATATATCTACATAACTAATAATTTATATAATCAAATAATATATATAATATATATATTAACATTCTAAGTATATACGGTATATCAAAATTATATAATTTATTAATATTATAATTTAACATTTTTATTTCTCAGTTTTTCCAATTCATGAAATATGGCAATCAGATAATGTGCTTAATATTATGTGTATAAATAATCTATGTTTGTAGAAAAACCACAAATTAGCTGTGATTGAAATAATCTGGAAGTTATTGGCGGGAGAATTTACTACCCATTGATGAATAGAGTCTCAATATATCCGAAATGTAAGCTTTTTTCATTTTTTTTATAAATTTTAATTTAAAATTTATTTTAATAGGAGTAATAATGAGCACATCTCACAAGATCAAATGCTTATAATATTCAAATCTGAGAGTTTCTGAATTACCTAGAACTGTCTGTTGGTGCAGGTGTTTTCAAGATATTATGTAGTTATGAAATGAAACAAGCAGAGATAATCAAGAAATACGGAGACTATGTCATGATTTGTTTTTATGTTGCGAAATTTTGTATTGTTTATTTTTTTTTTTTTTAACCATGGTATTTTTTGAAAATATTTGAAAGTTTACATTTTAAATGTCTTTGATGTTTGTACCAAGTTTTAGTTAATTTGTTATTGTTCCTTTTAATGCAATGAAAATATTTATTTGATTTGCGAAAAGTTAAATTATTCGAAACTATAATCTTTTTCAAAATCATGTATAATAAATGCAGATTTTTATTCTTAATAATTTTTATGAATAAATTTATAGATGGTGAATAAGAATTTTTTTTCTATCTTTGTTATTCTGCTATGTATATGTTTATTTTTTTACATTATCTCTATCACTTTTACTTTTCATTAAATATATATCAATATTAATATAAATATATATATATATTTAATTATAAAATATATAAAAAATAATAAATAAAAATATAGTATATAATTATAATATAATATATTGATATAGATAATAATAATAATATGAAAATATATATATTATAAGTATATATATATATAATTTAGTATATAAGGTATATATATATTATAATATCTATAATATATGGACGTTTGTGAGGAGAAATGACTATATTTAATCTACTGAGTATAAATAATATTACAAAATCAAAGATAACAATTACTAATCTATATTTTAACATACCATAAACCACCTTTCTGGCCATTCTTTTTTTGAGAATCGGTGGTGATTAAAAAAAAGACCCCATTAGGGGGGATGGGGAATTTTGAACACACTATATAATGGGCAGGTGAATATGAACTTGTCATATCATTACCTGCAGATGATTCCAAAGGGAAGAATAATAAGTGCATTAAATACAAAAATTTTACAAAAATTAAGTATTATGAAATAATATGACTAAGCTTTTAGTAGCAAGTGTTCGTTGTGACAATTCATCAAAGAAAACATCACTAATATCGTTCTGCATTTCGCTTAATACCTTTTTATGACATATTATGTTAAAAAAAAAAATAAAAAATAAAAACAAAAACGGGCATAGAGCGTAGTCTATTGATGATAAGAGGTCCTATATAAAGCACCACTCTATTATACTGCAAGAGGCTAGAGTTTGAACATCCAGAATCTGGTATTGCTAAAAGATAACACACAAAAATTTGCTTTTTAGTAGAGAGATTTTTATCTATCAAATTTAATTTAGATTTTTATTCAGTCATAATTGTTAGAAATTACATACTTAATCTATGCGGTACAAATATTTTAATCAAACAATACAACCATACACACATTCAACTATAAATTATAGACAATATTGATATTATTTTCTATAATAACCAGATTCAATTCTAGCATATCAATTTTGAGAACTAGTAAGGCTTATCAATATTATTTGTAACAGTCCACATAATATCTACCACTAAATGCAATTCTCTATCTATACAGGCTGTATCCTAGCAATAAGGTAAGTTGCTTCTGATTAATTCTCAATACCAGGTTTATCAACCACAACTATTAATCACAAATGTTAGGCAGAAGCATTCCCAATTTTCGTAACACACTTTCGATTTGAGAACACAGGCTTCTTTACATTATATCATAAAAAACCATATAATCGCTAGTGTAATATGACCACACTACCATTTACACTCTCATACTATAATGATCATATCGATCTTAAATAGAAAAAAACCATAAAATTTTGTTAACACAACCAAATATCTGAGTTTTTTCAAATTGCACACTAGAATTCGTTATATATATATATATATATAATATATATATATATATATATATATATATATATATAATATATATATATATAAATATATTATATATATTATATATATATATATATAATATATATATCATTATATACGGGTATATATATAATCATAACATTATATACGGTATATATAATATATATAATATATATATATATATTTATATATATATATATTTATATATTATAATTTCATATATATTATATATATACTATATACCTTATATATATTAGTATATAATAATAATTTCAATATTTTTCAAAAAAATCCACTTGAAAAAGCCCACTTGGTTTTTTTTCAATTTTTTTTTCAAGAAATAATTGCATGTAAAAATAGTATAAAAAAGAGCATTGACATACGAGAAATATACACTTGTTTACAAGTGGTAACGAATCGGCACTCGATTCATTGCTTGAAAGATACAAAGACAAGCTTTTTAATACCATACTTTTTATTGATACGGATAAATGTCGTAGTAAGATATTTCGAAATCCCTCATATAGGATAGGATAGATGATGAGTAGTTTCGGTAGAATATATATATATATATATATATATTATATATTATATATATATTATATTATATATATATATTATTATTACTATATATAATATATATTATATATATTATATAATATATTATATTTATCAAATGTTATAAAAAAAAAACAACTTGAAAAAAACCCACTATTTTGCCCACTTGGGTTCTAAACAATTTTTTTTTCTTCAGAATGGTTACTCAAATAAATTAACAATATTTCAAATAATCAACTGTTACTTTGAAAAATGTTTATAAGCTCATTTTAAATTCGTATTGTTGAAATATATAATATAGTATTATTATATACTATATATTAATATATATATATCATTATATATAATATATTATATATACATATATTATTATTAATTATAATTATATAATATTAATATTATAAAATAATATATATATAATTATTAATTATATATATATATTATATATATATTATTATATATAAATATAATATAACAATATATATATTATATATAATGTATTTTTTTATATATATAGAATATTATTCCATAATATATATATAATATATTATATATATATTAATTATATATTACTTTATGTAATATATGGTGGTATATTATATATATATATATTACTTATATTATATATATATATCATATATTCTATATATATATATACTCATATTATATATATTATATAATATATATTATATATAAATATATATATATATATATTATGATATAATTAATATATATAATATAATATTATATATATTATATATATATTATGGTATGTCCAAAAGTGGACCTGATAGATTTTTTCGAGTGGTGAGGAGTAAACAGGTCTTAAGGTTTGAAATATTTTACACCCAAAGTACTTTCAATACAAAGCAAAAGAATGAAAGGATTTTTTATTTTTTATTTTTTATTTTTTTTTTTTTTTTTTTTTTTTTTTATTCTTTTTTTTATTTTTTTTTTTATTTATTTTTTTTATTTTATTTTTTTTTTTATTTTTTTTTTTTTTATTATTTTTTTTATTTTATTTATATTATTATTTTTTTTATTTATATATTTAATTTAACATATAAAAATATATAATAAACATTATAAAGGGATAATAATGAACACTATTAAAGCAAACTGATTAATTGCAGCAACCTTGAAACAGTTTAAAAAGTTACATTCTAGTATTAATTTTCAAAAGTTTAATGTGTTAGTTTGCTGCATAATATTACCACTGCACTATAGAGATCTTTGTTTTCATATTTATTGTAGTGATTAGAGATGAGATTCTCTTTATAGTGACTTGGTCAACATTATTTATATATTTTAAATATGTTTGATTAAAACATTAAACATATTTATTATTGGAATATTAAATATTAAAATAATTTGTGAGACAAGGTCTGTACAGAATCGAAAGAGGCCATACTGTTCATATCTGTTAACTGTTGTCAGTTGTCTGAATGTCCCTTGGCACTGTTTCCTATCGAACATATTTTAGAGGTTAATCTCCTTTTACTTGCTACATCTGTAAGATCCATACTTTAAACGGTTGTATTAGCACTTGATTAAATTCACTAGATTTGCCAGAATATGACAGGCGCTTACAAGATTTTTTCCAATCCACTTTTATTCTTTCAATTTTATTGCTAATTGTATCACTGTAATTATTTACATTTTAAACTTTACATTTGATGCCTTAGACCATTCAGAACTTTCAAGTTGCATCTCATTTCTAGTTTTTCATCTGGATCCCGAAGTTCTTTGGGCATTACTGGTTAATAATCAAACTTATATACTTAAGCACCAATTAAAAAACAAACAATAAATTAATATGAAATTGGCAATTTATGCTGAAAAGCGAACAGAAGAGTAATAAAAAAAAGGGACACAATTAACCCCCCGGTTTTTTTCGGAGGTTTTTAGATGAAAAAAAACGAAAAACCTCTGTTTGCTGCGTAGGTTTTCATACTTGAATTATTAAGGCTGTTTGGTTTAGCAAATGTGAACTCCCATGTTGCGGTGCCCTATCTGGGGCTCTTTTTGTCGCGAGACCTAACAAAGTTGGTTTATTTATGAGTCAGATGATCCTGGAACTTTTGCCATGTGGATACACCTACTACACTCATTTCAGAGATATAACTATACTATATTTGAGTCTCCCGTGCAGGCCCCTAGCCAACACTAATTACTGGGATCATATATATGACTGGTTAATCAAAACAGTGATTAATATCTTTACATGCAATTTCACAAATCTTGTGAATTCACTTTTGTGATTACCATGTCAACATACGGGAGAGGCTATTAGTATTCTACACAGTACTATATTATCTATATATACATTTCTCACTCATGTAAACTATAATACTTAGAACATAATAAAGCATTGAAAATGTATGATAACATTTCCTTATACTGAACTCACTAAATTATTTCAATAATATTTTAATTAATCCAAATCTTATCTTACTTTTAAAATTTATAAAAGCTAAAAAAAAACTTTCAGGTTCTTATTACTATTCCTTGCTAAATTAAATTAATCTGAGCGCTCTCTAACTCTTGTGAACTCTTATTCTTATTGAATAGGTTATAATATATGATATCGTATACTTATTTTTTTCCTATAATTATTTTCTAATTTTCACTATTTACTAACCTCTATACCTTGATATATTTTAAACATCTACGCTTTTCATTAACTTTCTCTCTATCTCTCTATTCCCACCACAGGTTTTCTCTCGCACGCTAATGGGTTTTTTATCT